>RJWT010002986.1:0-38285 GCA_004365215.1 Cuniculus paca
AACTGGGATCTCATCTTATTAAAAAGTTTTGCACTTCAAAAGAAATCATCAATGAAGTGAAAAGAAAACCCACAGAATGGTAAAGAATTTTAGCCAGCTGGCCCTCAGATAAAGGACTTCTATCTAGAACATATAAAGAACTGAAAAACATCAGGCCACTCAAATTCAAAGACCTAATTCAAAAATGGGCATCTGAGTTGAACATGCACTTCTCAGATGAAGAAATACAAATGGCAAATAAACACATGAAGAAATGTTCAACAGCACTGATCATCCAAGAAATGCAAATTAAAACAACAGTGAGATTCCATCTCACTCCAGAAGGAATGGCTGCCATCAAGAAATCAAACGGTAACAAATGTTGGCGGGGCTGTGGGAAAAAGGAACTCTTCTCCACTATTGGTGGGAGTGTAGACTGGTACTACTAATCTCTGTTCATCAAAAAGAACAATTTGTGCTGTCATTGTTTATTCGATCATTTTTTATGCCTAAAATTAACTTGAACAACTACTTCTCAGATAACAATATGGAATGTATTAACTAGTGTTGACTTCTTACTGTTTTTTTTTAAATTCTGTATTATTTCTATCCTTTTTTCTGTTTTGCTTTCTAAAATAAAAAAAAGATATATAGTTTAAAATAGTTACAAATACGTCAATGCTAAATTTTAGTGATATAAAAATTGTGAAACTGAATACTAGACATCCAGGAATATTAAGCTTAGGAAGAAATATATACATTGAGCTACACAGAAAAATCAAAGTCAAATGTATAAAATATCCATCTATGAAATCCTATATCATTTTTATTGTTTGGTTTTTATTTTCACTGTTTTGTTTTCTTTTAATCTCTTTAAAATAAAAAATAAAATACACATTTAATAGTATCCATTAATAGTATAACAGGGAAAAGAGATAAAATTTGATTTTTAAAAACTATTTTCCAAACATATGAAGCAGAAAGAGAATGAAGACAGTCTAATTTTCACTCTAGTCTAGCCTGCTGCGGGTTGTCAGAGAAAGTTACTCTGGGAATATGTGTCGGTTCTTGTTACTCCACCAGGACAAAATGAGGAAAACACACATTTGAACAATGGTCTAAAGGTCACGTGTAGAAGACTCACTTGGCTGCTTATTTGTTGAGTGCTGAGTTAAAAAAAAAACACAGATTTGAGGCCAACTATGTAATGCTTACAGAACAAACCTCAGTCTGATTCCATTCAATAACATAAGCCTAAACAAATAACGTGTATCGTTCTAATGACATGCCCTGTTAAGCATTTAAATTCCATTATATTCATGTAGGTTACAAGAGCTAGAACATGGCGCATGCTAACCTGGCACTACACTGCAGAAAGGGTAAATAACTTACTGTAGCTCTATTAGCAGCAACGAGGAAGTTGAGGTTAAAAATCTCAGTATTTCTGACTATTATAGCTGCTATTCAAAACTATTCTGTTGGAATAATCATTTGATATAATTTATTGGTAATTTAGAGAAATAATAGTTTAAAATGTAATTGTCTCTTCTAAGACAATTTACTGAATCAATCAACTACTTTGATATACAGTAGATATAATATCATTGTTGCTTAGAAAATCTAAATGAACTACGATATTTAAATTATCTTGATGGAAAATGCACAGGTTTTTTTCAAGAAATTTGAGCTACTGATTCCAGAAGAGGTAAAACCAAGTGAAGTAAACCAGAATTACACAGGTCAGGATCTCTGAGTCTTTCTTTATCCTACTTGTCCACAGAAGTTCATGGAGAGATAATCAAATTACAGTTATGTTCCTCAGTCCTCAAATAGAAGTAGGCCTATAAACTCATCAATTCTAAAAGAGCAATTAAATTTTATGATTTAAAGTCATGAAAACAAATAAATTGCTTCACGTATTTATCCTTACCTATTCCCGATAAATGATTCTGTTACTGCTTGACTATTTCCAGTTAAAGAACTCTTGCTGACTCCTACAGAAATCTATTTTCCTGCTGAATATATAATCACACTTGTCAATATTTTTTGAGCATTTATTTTGTGTAAAGTGCTTACTTGAACATATATTTGATATCAGGTATGCATTGAAAACTAAGTGCCAGGCACTGTTACAAGGGCTCTAGGGATTCAGCAAAGATCTCAGCAAAGATCTTACCTTATCACGCTTATACTGTACCATTAAATCATCAAAATAATTGATGAGATATGTGCTATCCTTATACATTATTACCTTCCTTTATAAATAAGAATAGTGTTAGGGGTTTTTTTAATGCAACAGTGCTATTATATAAGTTTAGATAAATCAAGAGTTATAGTATCATCTGAGAAATGTGACCAGTATATTTAAAAAATCTAATGTAATGTATACCATGCTATCTATGGAAAAGGCCTTTTCCAAGACCAAAAGGACACCATTCATACATTATTTTAAAATAGAAATAGTGTGCAAAGACTTGAATACTCCAGTTACTGACTTTAAAAAGAAAAATTTCATTATTAGCCAGAAGAGAATATTTTGAATTTATGAACTGGATTTTTGCATTTATACTTACATGCACTGTATTGTTGTATTTTTTACTATTTACAATTTTGGAGAAAACTCTAGAAAGTCAAACCAACTTCTACAAAGTAAAATGTTCCTGTTTTTACTATGCTACTACTCAAGACCCTACATATAGTACAATAAATACAGCATCTACACATGTAGATTTGAATAAATGATGACAGGCCTTGCTGAAACTTTTTAAGTTGATGGTTATTAGAGAAAGCAAAGGTTTTGATGAGAATCTACTACAAATCTCTGAAAACTCAAGTGGTAGTGCTAGCAGAGAATACTCACATCCTCCAAAGGTGTCATGTAAAGTTTTCCTGATTCCTGCTTTAACCTCATTAGCATGACCTCAAAATGACAAACCTAAACTCATTTACCCAGAAAAAGTGAACTGCAAGGCTAAGTGCTGTAATTCTGTTTAAACTACTGTAATAGACTCCTTCAAAGGGAATCCTGCCTCCTGGTACTCATTCCCTTGGAGCAGCCCTCTCCCCCTTGAACTGGTGGGCCTAGGGACTGACACTAATGAGTATGACATGGGAAAAGAACAAGATATCCCTTGCAGAATTAGGTTACAAAAAACTATATGAGCTGCCCCCCCTCAGAGGGGCTCATGTGCCAAAAATCCTGTAAGTCCAGCAAACAGTAAGCAAGAACCTGAGCAGCAACCTGAGTGAATTTGGACACATGAGAAGAAATTAGGGGAAATTATTTGCATTTCAAAGCCCTTTGTTTTTTTCAAAATTTTAGGCTCAGCAAACCTTCCTCTTTTCACAGAAAGCCTTAGGAATACAAGTGTAGACATCCCTAATTTAAACCTGAATGAAACATGATTAGTAAATTCTTTGTAATCCTTTTAAAAATATAAGCTTCATAAAATGATTTTATAGAAAAGTGTTTTTTCCAATCAGATATAGAAACCAAAATCATTACACTGACTTAATAATTCACAATACTTTTCTCCAGCAAACATGCAAGGAAGTCACTCTGAAACCATTCTTGTCAATCTAGCTTCCTTGTGTTTTTAAGTAGGTTTGCAATCTCCAAAAAGAAAGAATGTTAATAAGTATTCAACATGTTATATATTTGATAAACAAAGAAGGAAAAATACATATTTTCTTATTAGAAAAAATATATCAAATCCAAAATCTCTTGAGGTGATACTCCTTAGTTATCTTGTAGTGTTTCCACAAGTCCCTGAAGTTGTTGGGGGGAAACTGCCTAAGACAATTTCTAGGGATTATACCTGTTCCAGGGGAAAATTACTACTAGGGAGAAAAGTGTAAAAATGACTAAAATGGAATGTCGGTGTATTTTTTTTCAAAGTTCAGGATTGTTTTTAAAATGTACAGATAACAAGGTCATCTCTAAGAAGCTCGGAGAAAGATTAAATTCTTGAGATACATGAATACACCTGTTATTGACTAGAACTAGAACTCTGAATCAGTATCTCAGGCAATAAAAACTGGTAAGATATTCAAAGAAACAGAAAACTATAACTCACACATTTAAAACAACCTAATAAATGTCTGTGATATGGACTAGATGTCAGCTATAACAAAGACTCCAAAGTAATTATGGAAATTCTAAAATCTAAGAAAACCATAACTAAAGAAGTAAAAGTTGATATGATGACAATCTCTAATTAAATAAGAAATATCAATTAAGAGATAGAAGTTATAGAAAAGAAGAACATAAAGGAAATACTGGAATTAAAAAGTGCAATAAACAAAATGAAAAATCTATTCAATAGTGGATTTAATTTGCAAGGAAACAGAATTTCCCTGTGTAGAAATATCAAGCAGTCAAATGCACATTTAATTGAAGTTTCAGATAGTAAGAAAAGTATAACAAAGGCAGAAATAAAATTCGAGAAAATAATGATCAATGGTTTTCCAAATTTGATTTTAAAATTTTATAACTTCCTTTATCTAAAAAGATCAAAAGACTCCAGTCACATAAATAAAAGGAAAATCAGATAAAGACTACCATAATCAAATTACTGAATATTACTCATTAAGAAACATACTTAAAAGCAATCTGAGATAATAAATAATATATCTTACAAGAACAAAGATAAGAATTACAGCAGATTTCTCATCAGAAACTGCGAGTGAATGTAGTATCAAGTAATATATCTGAAGTATTAAGAGTATAACACAATATCAACATAAAATTCTATAGTAGGGATTTTTTTAATTAAGAGAAAATTTTTTAAAAATTGCAAACAAAATCATGGGAGCAAGTAAGCCAAAACTAGAGATAAAATGGAATTCTGCAAAATTTCAAATAATCTAAAATAAGGAAAGAGGAGAGAAAATTACAAAGACATATGGACCTACACATAGTTGTCACTTTAAGAAAAAACTATATATATATATGATTTCTCAGAAAATTAAAAACCAAGAGATAACCAAGTTACTCATGTGACTGTGTGTGGTGATCTCTAGGTTGCACAGCAGGGAGGGTAAGCCTAGGAAGAACGTAAATGAATATTCAACCGTTTTCAAGCTGGATGTGATGGCACATACCTGGAATCCCAGAACTTGGGAAGCTGAGTCAAGAGGATCACCACAAATTCAAGGCCAGCCTGGGTGACATAGTGAGTTCAAGGCCAGCATGGACTACAGAGCAACACCCTGTCTCAATAAACAAAATATTAAACTGTTTTCAACATAACAACAAGTTATTTCAATGAGAAAATAATAGTCCTTTCAATGAAATGTTCTGGAGCAACTGGATATGAATAGAAATGTCATCCTTATCTCAAAAATTTAGTCAAAATGAATCATATGTTTAATATAAGGACAAAAATCATAAAACTTTCAAAAAAATATGCATGATATTGAAGCAGGTAAACAAAAATTGTACCACAAAAGAAAAACTTGATTGCTGTACTTTGTCAGAAGTAGAAAGAGTTCATCAATTTTATGCACAATCAACAAAATTAAAATTTCAGATACATATATAGAGAATATATGTATACACACATATTTATGATCAAAATTCATAAAGAATATTTAAGTTTTTAAAAGTTTATTACAATAAAAGATACAATCCACAGTTGAATGGATAAAAAAATGTAAAGTTTATGTACAATGGAGTACCACACTGCCATAAAGAAAGATAAACTTGAGTCATTCATAGGTAAATGTATGCAACTTGAGAATATAATGTTAGCGAAGTAACTCAGACACACAAGCTCAAATAGAACATGGATTCTCTTATAATATATATATGTATTACAAAGCAAGGAGTTCAAATACTTTCCCAAAATACAATTCCATTGTTTCAAAAATATTTCATTATATGTACTAATTGGTTTTATTTATACTACTAGTTTATCTTACTTCATTTAAAAGAAAATTTTGTGCTTCTTTTTTATAAGAAAATCCTTTTGGTCTATGTCTTATACTCTGAGTAACTAATTTGAAGGTAACAATATACAGTTTAAAAACTATTGTTATTTTCTTATTATTTGATTATGAAATTTTGTGGATTGTTTTCATAAAATAAAAAAGAAATTGCAGTATTTATATACAATGGAGTACTACCCTGCCATAAAGAAGGATAAATGAGTCATATTTAGGAAAACAAATACTCCCTTGGGACCATATATGTTAAGTGAAATAAATCAAACACAAGTTTAAATATTGCATGGTTTCACTTAAGAAAATCTCAATATATAAATAAAGTGAAATATAAGAGACAGATAAAGGAAAAAACAGAAGACAAAGTTTTTGTAATTCAGTATGAACAATGTATCTAAAAGTCTATTTAGTATAACTCTTACGTGTTTTATATGTTTTTTGGACTATTAATCTGGTTGTTAATCTGTATGTATGGTAATTAACTATAAGGGCTTATAAATACATGAGTCTGATATTGGCAAAAGAACTAAATAAATAAAAGAGGGGTAGGGGAAGAAAAGAACTGAAATTTGTTATGTACATGTACAAAGTCCCTACAATGAGTGGAATCTATGCACTGCAAACATGTACTGATAAACAATCTTTTTAAAAGCTACATTGCCATTAACACCCTATAAAATACTCCTTCTCCATTCCAGCACACTTACCCCACCATTCTTGCTATTACTGAAGCAGTTCTGAAGTCCTCTTTCATCACTGTGTTTAGAGGGGCAATAAAAAGCATAATAAATGCTGCTGCCAAGTGCCATCCACTGGAAAGCAGACTTGTGAAAGCATTACAGTGTGTCTCTATCTATCTTAGGCACTGGACCTGGCCTGGGATGACTTCCGGCTCTTCCTGAGTGCCAAAATGACCATGAAAAGTAAATGTTTTGAATCAGTTCAGGACATTGAGGCAGCCACGACAGTTCATCTAAAAACATTCATGAAGACTTCAGAACTGCTTCAGAACGCGACGAGAACAATGGGATCTTGGTGTTCAAAGACAGCAGTATTATTTTGAGCAGCATTCATGAAAATGTGTCTTTCACTATAAATTTTTTTAAAAGTTTAAACATTTACTTCAGTTTCAATCACATCTCATATATGTTAAATGAATTCTGTTCAAATATTATAAAGAAACTCACAACTCTCTCACAGTAAGACAAACAACTCAATGACAAATGGAAAAAAAATGTGTACAAGATAGTTCACCAATGTGATAATAACATGGCAAATAAGTACATAAAATCTTTAACATTACTAGTCATTAGTAAAATGCAAATTAAAAACACAAAATGATGCCACTCTACACCCACTAGAAGAGCTAAAAGTGAAACGACTGACAATACTATTTTGGTGGAGAAGTGGAGGATTTGGAACACTCGTATATCGCTGGTATAATTGAAAAATTGTATAGCCTTTGGAAAGTAGGCATTTTATAAAGTAACTTATAAAGTTAAACATACCATACATTTATGATCTATAATCTCACCTCTAGATTTGTCCTAAAATAATTGAACATGTAAGTTCATGCTAGCTTTGTACATGAATATGCATAGAAGCAGCATTATTCAAAATAGTCACAATCTCAAAACAATCTAAATTTCCAATACTGGGTGCATCGATAAGGAAATTGTGTGCATTAATTCCACTGAATATTACTCAGCAATAAAGGGGAGACTAGGAATACAACAGCATAGGTGAATCTCAAATGTGTTTGCCAATTGAAAAACTCAGACCCAAAAGACTACATTTTAGATAATTTCCTCTATGTGAAATTTTAGAAGTATAATGACAGGAAGCAGACCACTGGTTTCCTCTTTCTAGGCCTGGAGAAGAAAAGCTACAGAGAAGCACAGAGGAAAGCTTTGCAGTGATGTGAATGTCCTCTATCAAGAACACTAAGGTGCTTACATCACTATACAGAGTTGATGAAATTCAACAAACTAAACACTTTAAACTGGTGAATTCCAATAACTGTGAGTTGAGAAGTGCATGTAAGTTGTTCAGTCCCTCTCCAGGTATTATGAATCAGTGTTGAAGGTGGTAGAGCCCAAGAAGCATACGTTTTTTAAAATCTCCCTAAATTTATGATATATGGACAGATATGCAGCTGCAGAAAGGGACTAACTTTAAGATCAATTCAGGCACCAGCTCTCAATTAAGATAATTAGCAAGAAAGCATTATCTCCTTTCACGGGTCATCCCTGAGCAACTGCAGATTCAGAGCTGCTCGTGATATGATTGATTAAATGCCTCCTCTTCCACATCTCAATTAGTCTGAAAACTGGAACACAGCCATGTTTTCAAGGAGCAGGTCAGTAGACCAGTTTGAGCAAAAGACAGAAACACAGGAAAACAAGCAAAGTCACCAATAGTGTCAAAGTGTTTATTATTACTATTACTAGTATTGATTGCCACTACTCTCGAATGTGTCTGTACTTTAAAACAAAAATTTTGAAGAGAAGTAAATTTTTAAAAAAATGTAAAAACAGAACTAAAGCGAGGGAATAACACACAACTGAGTTCAATTTTCATTTTGTTTTCTCTATCAAATATGTTGAAAGCAAGTCAGTCCTAGTGAATGTTGCCTGAGTACAAAGTACAGAACTAAGCATCCCACAGTAGTGACTCTGCAGCTCAGTTGTCAGAGATTTAAAAAGATCATGATCCAAAGTTGTACCCAAAAAACTACTGAGGTCCAAGACAGTGAAGCATCCTCATTGATTCTGATGTGTAGCCAGTTAGGAAAAAGACTATCGTTTGAACTATTGGAAAGATATTACAATAAATTTCCATTGTCTCCTATCAGCCTCAAAGACAAAATGAATTATGATGACTACCTTTGTTAACACAGTCAAATTAATTACTGCCTTATAGAAGATACCCCACACCCATTTCTTCAATATATTTAATATCTTGAAGAAAGGTAGAGACCTTGAAAGTGGAGTCTTTCAGTTTTCAGTGTCTGCTACCTGAAACATGGGACCAGGGGTTAGTATAAAAAGAGGTTAATCATTATCCATTATAGTGGAAATCAGTCACTCCAATCATTGTGGAAATCTTGAACATTTCTGTGTCTTACATCTATGCTCAAAATGTTGGTCAACACCTTAC
This sequence comes from Cuniculus paca, assembly GCA_004365215.1. NCBI lineage: Eukaryota > Metazoa > Chordata > Mammalia > Rodentia > Cuniculidae > Cuniculus > Cuniculus paca. Next base: position 9,082 of record RJWT010002986.1, read on the forward strand.
AAAGAACGTTGACTTTTTTAAAGTACTCTACACTAAATCCTGTCTCCAACCCTAGCACACAAGTATCAATCTTTTCCTAGCAGAATAATCATCCCCAAAACTTTATTTTTAATCTGCTTTTAGAACAGGAGTGATTCAAGGTAAGAACAGACCATCAACAGATACGTGATTATTTTATGCCCTTTTCAGCCAAAAGAAGACAGGATTACCTATCTGTGTGTCCTGACCATTGCACATCAGAAAATGTTCTGATGGGCCTGGATGGACTTCTGATTATGATCCATATTTGGGGATGTCAGGCTTCAATGAACGTTCACCTTTACCTTAAAACACTTATCCTCTGCAATTTTCTCTGGAAGCCAAAAAAGCTTTCCTCCTATATTTTTTCCATAATGGAAAAACTGAAGCCTAAAATAACTTGTTTTTAATTTTAAAAATTGTATGGAAACATTGTATATCAAATTGCAAGGGTATTGAGGTCATGTGTTTCATTCATTTTAAAATAAAACATTAGCCTTCCTTCTAAATAAAGCAATAGCTACACTCCAACTACTTCTTTAATTTGTGCTTAATGTGATTGTTGGGCTTTCAACTGAAAAACATGGTGTTTGTGTTTTCTTGGATCAAGTTTTAGATTAAGGCCGGGGGTTGGTGCTCCTCTGCAGCGACAAATGATAGATATTCTAATGGGTGAGAAGATCATCAAATGGGAGAGATGGTAAATAAAACAGCAAATACCAATCAAGAACAAATATGTGAAATGGAAGAACTATATACTGTACTTATAGCTTGGGCAGGATAACTAGGGAGAGGGATAAAAAAGACAGTTATTGACCTCATTATCTCTCCCAGAGGTTTATTTTGGATGATGGAGAGATAAGAAGATGTAAGCATAATCCAATAAAAGGAACCAAAAAATATATGAATAAACATTGTATACTTAGTGTGGTATGTTTAATCAGAGACTCCTAACAAGGTAGAACATGCACTTACTGTGAGGGCTTTCCATGATGAGAACACCAGAGCAGAGGTCTAGGATAATGCCAACACCAGAGAGAAGAACAAAGCCAGAGGCTCTTGCTCATCCTCCAAGAGCAGTGCATCTTTAGAAGGTTGAAGTCCCCACAAGGGATTTGCTACTGAGACTCAGCTACGATTTATCAGGCAAGCTGAAATTTTATGATTAGCAAATATAACCTGAAAGGCAACTAAATGTAAGTTCCTATTTTGCAGACAAAGAGGATAAATGTATCTTTACTGAATCATCACTTAAAATACTAGAAGATAAATAAAAAACATTCAAAGAAATCAAGAATAACAGAAAGGTAAAAGAATTTTCCTCAAAAATTCTAAAAGATACTTCAGCTAATTTTCCCAGAGTGAATCTAAACAATGAAATAAATTTCCAGAAGAAAGAGAAAACTGACAGTAAATTAAGGTTAGTGACAACATCTCTTAAACACAACAATCATAGCTTGACAAACAGGCTGATTTACTGATCAAGAACACAAATTCTAAATCCTCAGTACTGAAGTTCAAATCCCAGCTCTGGCTCTGTGACCCTTCTACGGAAGTCACTTTACTTTTCCATATATCAAAATGGGCAGAATATCACTACCTATTTTATTACATGCTAGTGACAGTTAAGTGGTTTATATAATAAAAATGCTTAGAATAATGCCTGTTATATGGTATGCAATATGGTAAATATGGAGGGTTTTTTTCTGTCTTGTTTTTAAAGTCTAATAATGTTCTCACTGCTTTGTTTTATTCTTATTAATTTTTTATCTTTACTCAGTATTCTATTTTGATTGGTTTTATTCTGTTTTGTTTTGGTCTGATTTTGCTATAACTGATGGAATGGAAAACTACTGTGAAAATAACAAGATACACTATAGTAGGCATTGTTGTTTTCCCATTACCCTGCTTTGATATTCTGTACCAATTTCACTGCTGTGTTTTGACTGGATTTATTCTGCTTTGTTTTGTTGGGTTTTGCTATCTTTAAAATAAAAAAAAATAATGCCTGTTATATAGTAAGTCTTAGATATTAATTGTAGCTGTATCACTACCATCACTCTAAAATTATCATTGTGGATCTGATTATCATAATTCTTAGAAACATCTAAAAATGGCAATTATTTTATTAGTACATGTTTTCAGTATGTTACATTCATTATGAGGAGTTGATACATGTATGTAACACATTTTAATTCTTCCATCATCCCTTTCCTCTCCCTTCTCTCCCTCCTCTCTCCAACTCTTTGTCCCCTTCCCTTTTGCAAAACATTTATGTCCCTGTTTCCTATTAGCTTTTAATTTGTTCTATAACTTACTTATTTTTTGTTTCTCATATAAGAGAAATCAAGTGATGTTTAAGTTTGTGAGTCTGAGCTAATTCACTTAAAATTATGGATTCAAGGTGCATCCATTTTCTTACAAATGACTCTGGCTTATCCTTCTTTATTGCAGAGTAGCAATCCTTTGTGTATAAGAAACATATTTTCTCTGTCCAGTCATCTGCTGATGGGCATATAGGTCACTTCCAATATTCAGCTATTACAAGTTTGGTTGTTATAAATATGAATATGTATGTATTGGTGTAATATGCTGTCTTTAACTCAAGAAAAGATGGCAATGTAATAGAGCCAAGAAGAAATGACTAGTTGACTTCCATGGTGAGACTATGATGGCAGCTTGTCTAAAATCAGAGGTTTGATTTTCCTGTGAGTCTGATAGATATATTCCAGGACCACACATTAAAACAATCAGTTTACTCAATGAATTCAGGGTTTGACAATGTGACTGATGAGAAAATGTAAATTGATCAGTCCAAATTCATGACTAACATTAGAGAAAATAAATCTATAAATACATTTGACAGAGCATAGCTTAGTCATGTTGATTTAATATATTGTAAATTCTGTGACAGTAAAAAGATTCTAAAAGATGATCTGGAGCCAGATCTTTTATTTTTATAGGAAAAAAGACTCAGAACCAAATCATTAAATAAATAATACCATGTGATTGCTGCATGGCCAAGTGAGAACCCTTAGTCCATGCCTTGTTTTGCTTTGTTTTGATTTTCCATTATCCCACGTTCATTAATTGTAGCATGAATGTGTTTTTATTTCTGAGAATTTCCTTTTTAAAATTCTGTTTTTTTATCATTAGAGTTTATTATTCTAGTATGGAGAGTTTCCAATTGATAATGCTTCAATTTTTAAATTTATTTTAAACTTTATGATGATGAAGGCTACATACTCATTAGGAACCATATTTGGAACTTAAAGTTTTGATCTTTTTAAGACTAGCAGTATGTGGTACAATAATTTTCTTGTGAAGCTCCCAGTCAGCCATGCCATAACAAGATAAGAAATCAACACTGTGTTAGGAGGTTACCATATTTGGTAGGTTAGGTACATTCAGTGAATTTCTGATTTAATGATATTTTCAACTTATGATAGGTTTATTAGGAGGCAACCACAATGTTAAGTCAAGAAGCATTTAAGAACCTCAATTCCAGTGACAGAATATGTGGCCTTTCCAAGGACTGTGTTACAAAAGAAATTGGAAGTCATTTAAGACATTGAGCAAGAAAGGTAGGGAGTAACATTATCCAACTTATATTTTTAACAGATCGTCTTGCCTTTAATCTTATGAATAGATGGCTAGATGAAGTAAAAGTCAATTAGACTATTATTGCAATACGTAAAGTAAGAGAGAATCTTGGATTAGACTGGATGGTAATAGCTGTCAACATCTGGGTATATTTTGATGGTAGTGCTAGCAAACATTCCTAAGATGTTGATGTGCAGTATGAGGGCAAATAGGAGTCATAAAAAGAGGCAAAGTTTTTATTAAAGAAATTACAATTATTTTTAGTGAACTATCTCCTGCTGCAATATATACCAGGACTTCACCTGTATGAATAGAGAGTCATCACCACCTACTTACTGTCCTCTTGTGAATCTGGAACTACCAAGAATCACACCACAGAAAATGAATAATGATGCTTGACCTCAAAGGAGTTAGCCATTTGGAAGAGGAAACATATCTGACAGCATTACTAGGGGGACTGAAAGTTACAATTTGAGGTTAAATTGGAACCACTCTGGACATCTGAAATGGGTGAACTTATTCCATGAAACATCCATTAGTATGAGTGGCAAAGCAGAATTTAAGATAGACTTCATCCACCCCTAAAGAAGGCAGGACACAAAAATAAATCATCACCTGAAGAAACAGAAAGTCTAATTCTAAATGTGTAGTGTCGATACTTGGCTCAGCTCCCTGTGGACTCTTACCTGGGTCCTAGAGAAGTAAGACAAAGCTGTGAACGACAACAACAAACCACAAAAAGGATGCTGTCTTCGAAATCCTTTAAGATATGGAAATACTGTAAAAGCCAACACACTTGTATAGACCTTCATGGAAAACAGCTCAAGAAGATAGACACGGGCCCTTACCTTGGCACAGAATATGGTACAGCTTTGGCATGGCAAGGATTTCATGCTTCAGTAACTGTAACCACTGGTACAGGGAGCTGTGTTCTCGGAAGCTGAAATGACAATAGCTCCCTAGGATGTGTTCATAGTACCCAGCAGACGTGGAGGAGACAGGGATTTAAAAAACAGATGTCATGTAGCAATCTCTTTATGAATAAGCACATGTGAGAATCTCTGAAATACTTCTGTGAGTTCGGCTACCTTGTATGAGTGGGCAAGAAAGAGTCACTATTATCATCCTTGCCTGGTTTTTAAATAATGATGTTGGAATGAATTCTTTACACTCCAATAACTCAGCAGCATTTTGTATAATTATATTTCATAATTGGGAAATCTATATACCCCAAAGCTCACATATTTATCGCATCTGTTCAAAGTCTCCAGAACTAAGATATATAGCCTCAGAGGATTTTAAGGAGGATAAATTCTGCAAAATAGAGGATTGTGGTTTTCAAAATGATAAACATAAGATTTTTTAAGAAAGCAACCTTCATAAAAGCAGTCACTTTATAAAAGCAATCAAAAGGACCGAATATCTGTGTACCATCTGTCCTAGCACATATATTAAGAACAGCATCCCAAGTAATGCTTTAACAATGCTGCTTACATCCTTTTCACTCCTTAAAGAAATGTCATTACTTCTTTAAAGACTCCTTCTTAAAGGATTGGCCTTCTTCTGAACATGTTAAACTCATACAACTGTATCATGTAGAAGAGAAGCCAAAATGACTCTGGATACCTGTTTGTCAATCTCACCCAGTTTCAAGAATTTTCTTAATCTTGAATTATAGATTGACTTTGCCACCACACCTCCTCATTCCTAGAGAGCATCTCCTTGTTTTCTTTTATTTACTTGTTTGTATTTCTGTCCTACTTCCTACCCAAAAGTCTTTGATCTACAAGTATGCCTCTAATTCCAGCTGATAATGAGATTAGTCTTACCGCTACTGCTATGGTTTGTGTCTAGGTGTTCCCCCAAAGGCTCATGTGGTTATAGGGTTTTTTCAGAGTGTGATACTGGGATATAAATCAGTCCATTGATTGGTTTGGTACCACCCAAATCCCTGGTAGTCTGGATAAAGTAAAAGGGGAGTAAAGACACTGCTAACGTCTCTTGTTGCTTTTGCTGTCTTTCACTGCCATGAAAGGTTGCCCCTTTGCCAAGCCACCCTGCCTTGAAGCCAGTAGATTATGGAATCCTCTACAAACTGTGAGCTAACTAAACCTTTCTGCCTTTAACTTCAGGTGTTGAATATTTTGTCTCAGCAATGAGAGAAAACTGAGACAACCACCATAGCCCTTACTACAAGCGCAGGAAAGAAGAGAAAGTCCATGAAGGATGTGACAATACACTACCCAGCTTCCAAGAGAAAAGGGTACATTGTGGAGGTTCTTCAGAGGCTGCAACATGATGTACCCAGGTCAGTGGAGGACATAAGAGGGGGCACAGGGACTCAGAAGATGAGTGTGGGAGTCTGGAGGTATGGTAGCGCTCTCATGCAAACAAACTCAGTGTGTTCCTAGGAAAAACCGAGTCTTTTTTTATGCAATATTAGAAGGTGGCAAAGTATGCAAGATGCCTTTTAGGTCAAAAACTCATGGAAAATAAAATTATACTGAAAAACTTTTCCCAGGTAATCATATATAATCTAGAAAGAGAACAGGACTTGGGGACCCAGAACTACAGAAACCACATGCTGAAATCTTCACAGGTAGCCTGTCCAAGAGTGCGACAGGAGATTACACCATCAGATTCCAAAGTCTGCCGTCTCTAGCCCTTGGCCAACTAGCTGAATTTCAAATCTTAATGTAGATTCGCCATTTTCACTGCTGCTCCCCGCCCACCAATGTCCATTAAGAGTTCTGAGCTGGGGAAGTATGAAGACATGAGCCTTCACTTGGGAGGTGGGGCAAGTAAACGCGAAGGATCCTCCGCCAGGATAAGACATCTCTAGCAAACAATGTCCCAACTTTTTTCTGAAAATCTCATCAGATTGTTGTCACTGGTGCTGCTCTTGTCTGTGTCTGAGGAAGCTGCCAATCTCCCCACTCTCCATGAAACCCAGAAGCAGTGCTCAGCTCAGCACTGTGTGTCTCGCCGGCTTTGGAGTCAAAAAAATCTGGTTTTGTATAAAGCAATCACATATGTGTAAGAAAAGAGAGGGAAGGAGGGAGGGAAGAAGTAAGGGAGAGAGGGAGAGAGACAGAGACAGAGACAGAGACAGAGACAGAGACAGAGAGATTTACCTGCCGATGAGCGAGAACTCGCCCACCACGCCGAGGCGCCGCATGGCGCTCAGGAGCCCCCGCACCGTCATGCCCTCGCAGAAGCAGACCACCACCCTGGCTTTGGGAAGTCGCTCCCGGAGCTTGCGCAGAAGGCGGTCGAAGCTCTTCTCCCCAGCATTGCTGTAGATTTTGTCCGAGTGGGCGATGCAGAGGCCTTCCTGAGCAGCCAGCTCTTTGAAAGCGTCCATTCCACTCTCCCCATAATTCCCTGTCCAGAAACAACCAGCAGAGGTTCAAGGCTACTGTACCAGGGACAGCACTTAAAACTGTAATAAGGGTTTCTTAGTTGCTGGACACATGGGAGACAAACTTGCTAAATAATTAGTAAAGATAACTGGGACCGAAGGAAGCTCTGGGTGGATTCAAGAGTGATCCTATGCACTCAGATAATTTATGAAGTCATGAGAAGCTAGTCGCTAAGGCGTCCACAATAAGACAAGTTTTGGGCAGTGAATCAGTGCCATCCTACCTTACATAATGAATAGTTCCAGATTTTCGTGGGGTAATCAGAGCAGTGGGGTAGGGAGTGCTGCTGGTCTCAGCTGGCACCAGGTTCGGTGGCAGACACTCGTGGTGTTTTTGAGCCCTACTACATACATCTCCATGAAAAGCCGATGTGCAAAGCAGACTGAACACTGGTCAGACCAGAAGCGAGAAGACCACAAACAGCTGTCAGGGTGCATCCAAGTCTACCATTCTCTGTTGAAACCATAGGAGGATGAGCGCTTTGTGCCTCATAGTTTGATTTTTATGTTGCATCTTTCGTATTACAAAATACACTTCAGAAATAGAAGGATTTGTAGAAATCAATGAAAAAAAATGCCACACAACTATCTCTCCATCACCTTGCTTCCTTGATGTCTTTAGCCACCACCTTAGCCTCTATATTCTTACCTTCTTCCAAGTCTGGGGACTTTGGTACATACATAGATGATGCATTCCATACCATGTCCTCCTGGCTCAATTCCTCAACCTCTTCCCTCCAGTGATATCCTGCAGCCCACCTTTCTCCACGGTCATACTTTTGACCTTATTTTGACAGCTATTTTTAATATCTCTAAATATGTGTGTCAAGCATCCCAATCTCTGTATGCTTCTGTTATCATACTAGCTTATATATTCTATTACCCTACTACAGAATTTTTTCAAAAATTTAAAATCAATTAACCTCCTTCCAATTTTTCTTCCATCCTTCCTCATATTTCTGGCCTAGCCTTATAGCATCATCATTCCTTTGCAAATGCTTAATTCTCTTGTGTTTTCCTGATAAAATCCTAATGCTAGTTAAACCCCACCAGCCACTTATTCCACATCTATAACTCAGTACTTTATTCAAGACTGAAATAAACTCAAACCTTGTTGACTGGTTTTATCAAAATTCATGTACTAAAAGGCATAGTCAATAGTACAAGAAATTTATACTACATGACCCCTGTAAATAAACTTCATCAGTTTCTAACATGATCATATTATCTTACTCTTCTCTTTTCAAATCTTCAAACTACTGACTCCACTCCCATTGTACCTCAACTGAGATTCTCATTTTCTTTCAGTAAGAACACAGAAAGGGACAAAAACTAACTCACTACAATATCTGTGAATCTCTTTTCATTGGCAATTAAATTCACTGGCCTCCTTCCTATTGCAAATTTGAAAGGCTTAAGGATAGAGCCAACCTTTGCTCAAGGACATAGATCCCATCACTGTTTTTCTATTCTGGAATTATTTCCTGGAATTGTTCCCTCTCTCTTGCATAATCAATTTATCACTCATAGTGGTGTCAATTTAAAAAAAATGCTTGGACTTACTGTCTTACTTGTGTTACTGTATCATTCACTACTCATATTCCCAGCAATAACAGTTGCTCACATCAATATATTTGCTTCTTGTTTTCTACCGCCCCTTTTTTTGTATTTTTAAAATTGAGGTATATATTTAGTTTGCATACATTTAATGTATAATCGTAAAGAGTTTGAACACATGTGTAGTCATCATATTGAAATCTTCACTAGTAAAAATCTTCAATTTTCAAGGTCACTAATAATCACCCTGTTGCCACATCCCAGATCTGTTCTTTATCTGTGTTTTCACCACTTAGTTACATTCAAAGTCACATCATCCTTGAAACAGTTTATTTCCTTGTTTCCTAAGGCATTCACCCCTTCCCAGTTTCCTCACTACTCCTCAGTATATTTGCTAGATTTTCTTTCTCTGTTCAACCTCTAGATATTGTCATGCCAGAATGCAATTCTGGAAAACTTGCTCTAAATTCTCATTCCAGTCAACTTGGTCAACTCTGCTATGCTACTATACTGAGTCCTACATATAGTAATGAAATTATTCTGAATTAAAGAATATAAACGTAAGGGCTGGGGATTTAGCTCAGCAGCATAAGCACCTGCCTGGCAAGCACAAGGTCATGGGTTCAATCCCCGGTGCCAGGGGGAAAAAAAAGTATAAATGTAACCTAACATAATGCTAACAACATATGACATTAATATTACAATTTTTAACTAAAAAGTTAGAACAGTTTATACTAATATGGCATGAACTCATGCTAACACTGAGTATTATCTTTAAAAAGTACATATAAGTTTAGTAACTGACTGAGTGAGTGTATGTATGTGTGTGTGTTTGTGGGTACTATTTATGAACTTCTTGCTAGACACAACCTTCCTGGTTTTGTTTATCAAACCTACAGAAGTAGGGATAGTGGTATGACAGGGACTTTCTCTGTGCACCTGCTTCCTATATGGGAAAATAACAATGGAAAAATGATGATTTTTGCAAGAATAATGATCTCTTGTTATATTTTTATGCCACTTAGGTGTTGTTTTCATAAAGAACTCAAGTTAGAGAAACTAGATCATTTCATAAAGTTCTAGTATGAACATAGTGAGGCATGTATACCTCTAATTTAAATAAAAACTCAATGAAAGACTCACTATAGACAAATGTAGACTTTAAATGCATTCTTAAAATGAAATAACAAAAGCCCTCCAAAGAGAACTTTGCGTATCACAGAAAAAAACTGAGGACCGACTTGACCTGAGGTGACTATGAATGGAGAATAAAGCATTGCAGTTATAGAAATCATCACAACCTTGTGTTTTATAAATAGGAACCTTGGAAATAAAGGATTCTAAAGCTCTTAGGTCAATGTCAAAGTCATATGTTTGATTTTAGATTCTACAACTCTCAAGAGCCATAGAGAGTACTCCCTGCATTTTCTAAGCTCTGAGAAATTTACATTCATTATCACTTGTGATTTAATAATCACAAGTCTTCAAGACACATTTCTTGACCTTCATTTTATGCAAGAGGCAACCAAGGCTTCCACGGGAAATTCTTTAAGGCTATCTCCTTACCTAGGGTCCAGGATTCGAACAGGTTGATCTGCCCCTACCTCTCAACCAGTCATAAGGAATAACTGAGAGCACAATGACATAGAAGGACAAGGATCACTTGACCTTGATCCCACTGGATGAAGCAATCAGCCAGTTTGTGGTGATTTCCCAACTTGGTTGCTATCCCTGAGCCCTCCCAAACTGGCATTGTTCAAGACGAGACTGGGAAGGTGTTGGTGTAAGTTATTCTTTTTTGTTCTCTGAAACTGCTGTGTGTCTCGGTTCCATCCTGATCTTGCATGTAAATTTCCTTACATGCTATCCCCTGAGATCCCAGAAGGCATGAGCCACTCACCTTTGACTGGTCAGACCCACAATGATGACAATGTTAGAGGACTCAGTAGGTGCTTGGAGGGAAGTAGGAGAGAAATAACATTTCCTAGGTATTAAGTGGGACAACCAAATAAATTAATAGGTTGCCAGGAAAGATAAAGTAGTAAGTGATATTTCCCTGCTAGGAGAAGAGAAAGCTGAACTGTGACTCCCAGAAGTACTTTCCACATCTCCTCCTACCCCACAGATTTCAAACAGCTCATATCTGTTTCCACTGAGAATAAAGAAGGGATGAATTTAGACTTTTTCATAAGGAATTTAGTAAAAAGGAAGAATTTTTCAATGATAAACTTTGAATAGCAAGTTTCTAGATCATACTGTGGAAATTATTTTATCAAAATACTTTTAAAAATGGGATACTATCTTATTTGTCTAGCATGCCTCAGGTAATCAGTTGAGAAAAACCGTATGTGACCCAGGGGACCAGACCAGGAAATGATTCACCTTCAGGGCATCCTGGGACTGCATGAAATAGGGAGCACCTAAGGGTGTCTAAGACTAGGGATAGTGTTTTTTCCCAAGTGAAGTATTTGTTCTTTTTAGGAAGAGAAGAAATATCTGAATATTTTCCCTTCATCAATGTTTCTTCTCATATAACTGATGTACAAATATGTAGGGATGAGCAATGTTGAATATACTTGCTTGACAAAGTAAGTTTATAAACACACACAGGCAGGCGCACACACACACACACACACACACACACAGCATTTGATCTAGGCTCCACCTGATGGTTGATGTGGTTACTTGAGTTACCAAATAAGCTCAGATCCCTTCTTAAGTACCTGTACATCCTCAGTATTTCAGGAGTAGAAATCAAAATCAATATAGGACCTAGTTTTCAGTGCCTTCTTTTTGAAATGGTGGTCTTTCATACATGGGATTATGAAATCTCACACAATTTTGTTTTAAGACTTGCTTGATCAGTAATAGTTGGCTATCAAGTCACTGTAATGAATGTCTTTTTATCAGTTGAAACATCGTTTTATCTGACTGCTTCAGAATCATATGTATTTTACAAAATTCAGATTGTAGACATTAATTTTCATTTCTTGAGATGATTTTGCATTTTACCCTCATGTTTAGTGCCTTTCTGAATGTTGTCCTTCTGTAAAAAACATTGTCCACATCTATTACTTTAAATTATGCTTGTTATTATTCAAATAATAGGGACTTGTCTATAAAATCTATGTCCTTAAATATCCCTGTCTGCTCTGTTCAGGTGCTTAATTATATAGCATATCTTGATTTACTTTTAACATCTTTTTATCATATAACTCAGAGAGAATTTAAAATTTTTTGCCATACTAAGTTTTCTGTTATGAGCTTTGCCAGATGCTCCTCTCTTCCTCTCTTACTCTCTAGGCTTTAGGCAACATCATCACACGAATAAAGTCTGTTATAAAATCTGTTACATCCCAGTAACATATAGCACATTTCTGTGTTTCAGTCTTGGCGTTGTGTGCCAGTTGCCTCGCTGGAGGATGTAATACAGAGTGTCATTCTGTAAACCATGAACCTTCTGCTCTAGTAGGACTTCTCTATTCCTCGCCTCTAAAAATACCTTTTGTTGTGCTCGCTTCAGCAGTACATATACTACAAATACCTTTTTTAGGTTCACACTCACTCCTATTACCCCGAAGCACCAGTCCCTGGCTTAAATTCTTCAAGGTTCAGTTTCATTCCTACTTTTTCTCAAGAGATATTCTGATTGTCCCCACTCTTTTATCCCCAAATCTAGTATTATGATATTTTTCAATTCCCAGTAGCATGGACAGCTCCCCTTTGCTGCTGAATAGTGTTTGTTCCAAGTCTTCCCAGCTATATCACAAGTTAACATAGGTGGCTATAAAAAATGATGGCTGTGAATACCTGAATTAGATGTCAATTCTTAAATGCACCAACATGCCTCATTGTGCATGTATTTAACCTCTTTGGACTTCCATTGTTCTCATCAATAAAAGAGACATTGTAACTTTATATGGAGTTGTTATAAACAAGTGAAATGCTTAGGTGTTTATCACAATACCAGACATGGAGTAAATATTTATAAAATTGAAGGGTAAGCCAGTGTATGATTTTTAGTACCTCTTAAAATGAAGAACACACGGATTTTTAAAAATTGAGAATTCAATAAAATATTTGCTAATAGAATGAAAATACACAGCTCTCTAACAGCTCTTAGTGTATATAATTACATGGCCTTTGAATTATTTTTTAATGTGTTACTATAAATCAATTTCCTGTATACTCACTACTTGGTATGCAGATATTAGACACACAGAAGTATGTTAATAATTTCTTTAATATGGGGAAAGGAAAAAATAAGCCTGAGAGACTGGATGTAGGTGTGCATAAAAAGGAATGGGATTTTGTCTGAGTGTATTATCTTTAGTTTGACATTGCTCATGACCTGGAGGACAGCTAAATAGTACAGGTCCCTTAGTTCTCTTTCTATTTATGGAAAATATACTTATAGTTTAAGACTCAAACTAGTTTTAATTTATGCAGTTTTACTGATTCTTCACCCATACCACCTAGACCTGACACTTGTACTGGTCTTCGTTACATCATTAATTTTGTTGCTTGTAAATGAAAGTTATACAACTTTAAATTTAATGGGAGGTGGTTTTCTTCCCATTTTATTTGCTCTTTGCATCTGTTATCAATATAATGAGGACAACTGAGTTTCTTGAAAGACAAAATGTTTACGAATACTATTTTAAAATATGAAGATTTATAAAAGAATGCTATTATTTCTAGATTAAGATTCCTCTTAGGGAAATTATTTGCAAGTGCGGAGACTTTCACACAACAGACAATGGGTCAATTTAAACATGTTCTAGTGCATAGCTCTCAACTCTCTATCAATTGATATAATTAAGAATCATTGTAAAAACAAGAATATATAACTATAGAAATCAAGAAAAGCATTTTATAGGATCAATTAGCCTACCCAGAATATATTGCAAATTATGAGAACACATGCTCAATTGTTTTTTGCTTTTAAAAGAAATAAGCAAGAACCTAGAAGTCAAGTTACCTAGCAACTGTTCCAATTGTCACATTAACAAGCTTTATTCCACCTCTTTGTGCCTCAATTTCCTTGTTTGTAAGCCAAGAGATTTGAATGTCTATGGCCTTTAAAATCCCTTAAAACCCAAGGATTTTCTTATTGCCATTCAAAGAGCATTCTTGCTTGTTTAATCTTCATGTGTTGTGATAAAGGAGTAAAATCATTTTTGTGATTGAAGTCCAAGGTTTGGTGCCTTGGCAGTAAAGTTATTTCCCTTGTAGCATAACCTTCTGACAGACCGACAGTGACTTTTGCTGAGAGTTTGCTGGTGATGACTATTTACCTTGTAGACTCCTGAACCTGCATTTATTGTGAGAAAGCAGCATCTGACTTCCTTCCTGAGTCGTCTTCTGCACATGAATGAGGCATTTACTTGCCAGCTGCTGTCTTCTCCCTTATAATCAGTCAGCGCCTCTTGTCTCAGCTGTGACAAGTTTCCACCGTCTGGGGAGTGAGAGCTTTGTGAAGTCTTGATGCTTCCGTTTGAGGTTCACGGAACTGAATGAGGACACTGAAGATGGTTAAGAGGCTGATACACTAATTTGATCATTTAATCTTATGAAAAAGGAAACAAGAAAGCTTTCTTTTCAATGACATGGGCAAATCTTACTAGGTTTCATGACAGTGCTCATGAAATTTATATATATATTAAAATTTAAGTCTCATTCTTTTACACTTGTTTTACCTAAATCATCGCTACCTGATACTTACTTTTAAAATTTTGAAAACTTCTAAATTGTCCAGAGAAAGTATGGACAATTTAAACATGTTCTAGTAAATATTCTTGTCTAAAAGAGTATTGAGGAGAAGAGGAATCAGAGGTTCAGGAAAGGACAGGAGGGAAAGCTAAGCAGTAAGGTTTTCTCAGCTAAATTTATCAACAATGAGTGAACTTGTGCTTTGCCTATGCTGAGTATTAATAACCTTTGAAATTTTGAAATGTTGATAAAATGTCGTTTTAATTGTACTGTTTTGATAATTAATAAGACCCAATTTTTTAAATGCTTGTTACCACTTACTACTAACTCTAAATTGCTTCTTTTTACTGTTGACTATTTCTCTATTGGTCTGTTACATCCAAAGCTATTTGACTATAATTATAACTATCTGAGTACTCTAGCTGCATCATTAAACAAATTATAAAGAAGTGTTCCATGGAGCTTACATTCCAGAGGGGATGAACAGTTAAAACATCAAGTATAGGTATTGAGATAAAAGTTAGAGATGTAATCAGCATTTTCTGGGAGGCAATTTTAAATTCACCAATTAGGAAGATCTTTCAAAGAAGATGGTATTTATGCTAAGATATGATGGACAACAACCTCTAGTAGACAAGCAGCTTTTCAAGTAATGGAAATGGCTAACACTGAGGAATGGAAGAGTTAGGTGTAGCCAGGATGAGAAAGACAGTTCTGGAACTGAAGAATATGAGAGAGGGAAACTGAGAAGAGATAGAGCTGGAGAAGCTAGAAGGCTCAGCCCACCTACAGCCTGGCAGTTCAGGGGAAGGGACTTAGTTCTATTCCAAGTATATTGAGCAGCAATTGAAGCTTCTGTAAAGGAACAACATAACCTGATTTAAACCTTAACAGAATACTCTGGGTTTTAGTTGTGAAATGAATTGTTGCAAATAAGAATGGAAGCAGAATCTGCTCACGGGGCGAGATAGTTACATAGGTAAGAGCTGATGGTTACTTGCTGTAGGGGTTATTGTCAATGGTCCTCCCAGATTCTCTTTTCCTGCTTAGTGTACCAATTTCTCCACTCTTAATTGAGGAAGTGTCTCTCAACTCTAGCTACCCACTTCCTGTAAGCTGTACTTCCTCTTCCCTCTTGTAAATCTTAGTAAATGACTCCAAGGTGGAACTATAGTGTAATGTGCTCTAGCCTTTGTTCGTGGTACCACCCTAAAACTAATTTTAGCTGAGAAAACCTTACTGCTTAGCTTTCCCTCCTGTCCTTTCCTGAACCTCTGGTTCCTCTTCTCCTCAATACTCTTTTAGACAAGAATATTCATCTTAGACTCTGTTTTAGGGAATGTGGAAGAGTTTGATTTAGATTAGAGAGAATGGATTAAGAATGCTCTAGAGATAGGGTTTACAGAAAGGGAACTGTTATGTGAGAAAAACAGAAATTAAAAGTCTCTAGGAGCTGACCACCATGGTTCACAGTTATAGTTCCAGTTTGGAAGGTGGAATGAACAGTATCACTTGAGTCCAGGAATTCAGGACTGGCCTGGGCAACATAGCAAGGTTCCATCTCAAAAACACAAAAAAACACCAGAAAAGCAAACTAATTCCTAAATTTTGTTGAGAAAGAAGATTCCTTTTTTTAAAGAAAGTTGGCAAATAAAGACACTATTTCCTAATAGGAGACATGTGGAAGAAGCACATTTGCAAGGTAGGGAAGAGAAAGTTCATTTCAGATACGTTAGGATAGAGATTTAAGATGGTTATGAATGGATATACTGGGTAGACAAATTAATATTCCACTCCTTGGCTCCACAGAATAGATCGGCCTGAAAATCTATATTCCAGTTTCCCCTCTGGGATCCAGAAGTCTTGAGTGAGTTTTCCAATTTATTCTTTTAAAAAGCATTGTCTTTCTCAGTGTGTCTCTCTCAGTCTCTCTCTCTCTTTTTCTCAGTGACAGTGAATCTGGAAGGTATACATTTCATCATCTACTGAGTCTCTGTCCTAAGAAAAGATGTAAAAGGGTTGGGACATCCCCTTTGTTCACTCTAAATTCATAAAAGGGTTGGGCCACAGGACTGGCCATCTCTTCTCCATTGCAAAGGAGCACTTAATCTTGAGCCCAGGAAGTATAGCTCTTTGAAAACTCTCCTCATTGGGCAAGGGGCTAGACACAATATGAATAAAGTTTGAACATCATTTGAACATTATTCTTAGTAGAAAATACTGTGAGTAAAATTTGTGTGTACAGTTTCATTGTCTGGTGCAGTGAACATTCTGTCATATGGAAGTTAAAAGAAAGTAATACTTGGTCCAAGAAAGGCAAAAAAACATGAATGTTGCTAACCCTAAAACAATTGTATAACGTAAAAAGTTAAAATTTGTAGAGACCTTATGTCTTCATTATCTTCTTTAATCTTCACTACAATTTGTTGCCTCACCTAAAAATAATTACCTCTGTTTAAAAAGGACACTGAAGCCTAGTAAAACAAGAAACATTTCCGCCAAATTGTCAGAGCCAAGATTTGAACTCAGATGGGTCTGTCGCTTAAGCCTATGGCTCCTAATTACTTACCACTGCCATCTTTTATGTTTTGAACATTGGTGACTTTCTGAATACTATCCATTCTCCCATCCTCTTTGCTTAAAGTTATCCAATTTTTGTTTGAGATACTTTGAATAATCAAAACACCTACCTTCCTAGACTCCTTTATGGATAAAGAAGTTTATGGGCTGTTCTTTAAGATGAGGTTTAAGCCAAAGTTGTGGCTTATGGGAAAGCCAGATAGTAGGTGTGCCTCTTAAGTCCTTTTTTCTTTCTCCTTTCTTTAGACCAGTATATGAACCTAAGCCTAGAGGTGCAATATGCCACATTGAAACAATAAGGAGCAAATGTGAGGATGTGGACTCTATATACAGGCAGGAGGAGTAAATGACACAATATCCAGAGACCTAGTAGCATCACTAATCTGCAAACTAGTCCTATATTTTCCATCCTCAATGTTCTCTTGCATCAGAAAACTGAATCACTACCTGACAAGCCACTATTACACTAGATTTCTGTGGTTGTAGACAAATACATTTACAATACTTTTATTTCCACAAAAGTTGTATATTGAAATCCTTATAGCTGTGTGGCTATATTTGGAGGTGGGGGCCCTCAAAACTTAATTAAAGTTAAAAGGGGTCATAAAGTTGGAACCCAGTGGAATAAGATTAGCATCCTTTGAAGAAGCCACACCAGTGAGCTTGTGCACTCTCTCTGTGAGCGTGAATCAAGGAAAGACCATGTGAGGACCATGAGAAGCCACCAACTGCAGGCCAGGATGAGGGACCTCATCACACATCCAGTCAGCTTGAACCTTAATCCTGAACTTCCCAGCCTCCGTAACTGTGAGCAAATAAATTTATTGTTGTATAAGACACCTACTTTATCATATTTTTTATGGATGTCCAAGAAAACTAATACATTATTCCACAGTTGGCTCTGTTTACAGGTTCTGCATTCATGGAGTGAACCAACCACAGATTGAAAATATACAGAAAAAAATTCCAGAAAGTTCCAAAAAGAAAAAACTTGAAACTATCACATACATAGCACTGTGCTGAACCTATGCAAAGGAAGTGATGCATAGGTGAACTCTGCTATAGTCTCCTACTGTTTAGCAAATCCTCAGTCTTTCCAACACTGGGTGTTTGAGCCATGCAATCTTCTGTCTTCTGCATTCATTACTTATGTGACATGATGCTTTATTTTCATGAAAATGTACCTTCTAAAATCTTCAATCCCCAAAGAGGCTTCTAAAAAGCAACCAAGTGGTCAAAGAAATCCTTCAAAGGCTGAGAGGGAGTGTAAAGAGGTACCTCTCAAGAAGATAAAAATCTTAGATCTTACATAAACTAGCATCATGATGTTTTCCTCTGTATGAACATATACTGATGTTTTTCTTGTCATCAATCCCTAACCAATAGAGTATAACAACAATTTAGGTATTATTTATTTTATATTAGGTATTATAAGTGATCTAGAGATCAGTAGAGAATACCTGAGGATGTGCACAGGTTATATGCAAACACTACGTAATTTTACCCAAGGAACTTGAGTAATCATAGATTTTGATTTCTGTGGGGGGTTCTGAAATGAATTCCCTGGAAATACCAAGGTAAAACTCTACTTGACATTTCATAATAAAACTTCTAGGATGAGAGCCAGAAGTGTTGACTGTCTCCCACTAGGAGTGTCCGGCGATGTTTT
Organism: Cuniculus paca; assembly: GCA_004365215.1. NCBI lineage: Eukaryota > Metazoa > Chordata > Mammalia > Rodentia > Cuniculidae > Cuniculus > Cuniculus paca. Next base: position 27,642 of record RJWT010002986.1, read on the forward strand.
CTCATTCCATCTTCTTGGCTAAGGTCACAATGTGGAGTTCATACTAGGAAATCTTTCAGATTCCTTATAGCATAAGCATTTGGTGATTCTAGAACAATATGAATCAGCACTGTTTCATTATCTAGAGCTTCATGTCAAAACATTTTCCATATTCTCAGTACTCGAAGTAGACATCTGCTTAACAGATTTTTTTCAACAGCTTTTTCTTTTCCCAATCTGATTTCTTTTACAAGTGTATTACTGTAGGGGAAGAGAAACCATTTGTTGTGCAATCATTTAAAATTTATCTTGCCTGTGGACTCATTTTTACCAATATTCACTCTTAGTATGCACTCAAAAAGCAGGGGAGAAGATACCACTTTCAAAAACATCCAATACATGAGAAAACAAGGCCACTTACAGAACAAGCTCTCTAGGTGAACCTGCACTAATAGGAAGACATACTGCCCAGCAGTGCCAGACTGACATTCAGCAGCAGTCAGCTGTTCTTTTGCCCCTCCAAGTAGCTACTTTTAGCCACCTTTGGCTCAGAAGAATTAGCCCAATCCCATTACTAAGTTCTTAATTGCCTATTTAACCTGACTTTTTATATCTTTTGCATCATCAATGAAAAATGTAACTTACCCAAGTCAAAATAGATTTCACTTTGGGTCAAAAGAAAATTAGGGTATAGAGAAAACATGTTACCTTTCATTCAAAGGACATGAGGACCTCTTGCAGTAAGTGTAATGAACTAAAAAGCCCTTGGATTTGCTCCTGTGACACTAACCTGGGCTTGGTATTGCCACATTAAAACTGTGATTAGGTGTGAGTGTCAGAACTGCACTGTGTCCAATTTCCTTCTCTGTAAAGTAAAGAGGTTGCTCTGGGAAATCCCTGAGTCTCTCATTATGGGTCATTAAGTCTAACACAGGTTGTCTGCAGCATGGCAAGAAAGGCTCCTTCTGCACCACTTTGCATTACAGAGCATTCCTGTGACTTATATTTCACCTGGATTCAGACAACCGAAAGGTGTTTTCCCATGGCCTTGCCTGAGCTCTCACAGTAAGCGACTTTTGTTTACAGCACAGGCAGCACTGTGCATTGGTGAGAAACAGGACACTGGGTCCAGGGATGCCTAGGCTTAAATTCTGATTCAACAATGTTCTGCCTGTATGACTTTGTGCAAGCCAGTTAACTTCTCAATGCTTTGGTTCCCTTTTCTTTGAAGCATACATAATAGTAACCAGCCCTTAAAGTTGTTGTGAGACTTCAATTATTTTAATGTATGCACGTATTAGGATTTCCATGCATTTGTGGCAAATAAGAGCTTATTATTTATAACAAGCAGCATATGAGAGCTTGCAATTATTTATTTAGGTAGCATTGTGAGCTCCATAAAAGATGCTCTGAAATCATTATCACCCTTCATATACAATAAAACTGAAATATGAAGAGGATGCTGCTTTTCTTATATACAGCAAATAGGAGAGAATGGAACATAACCTGGGCAGCCAGACTCCAGAATCCATGGTCTTATTCAATATACTATAGCAGAATGAGACACAAGATGATGAGCCTGCAAGAGTGAGTCAAATAGGTCAGGGAGACTGTAAAGAGGGTGACAGCCTGCATCTATGCATGATGCTGAGCAAGATAGAGTCAATGAAGTGCCAAGAACACAGCCAAGTAAATGTCACTGGACATTTTATCTGCACCTCAGACCAGGGTGCTCAGGAGAAGCTTTACATACAATGTGGTTACAAGTGCTGGCAAAAACTGGTTCACCAATACCTGAAAGTCCGCAGTTAGAAAGACATTACTTTTCTTTTTCTCCTGCAAAAGAGAAATGACCCTGAGAGAGTTAATGCATTAAAGCCCTGGAATGCCAACTCCACTTGGATCCAGCTCTTCCGGATAGCAGGATGCAGCTGGAGGCTTCAGGGTGCCATGGAGATGAAGGGACACAGAGCACAGCAGTGACTTAAAGGTAGAGTTGTCAATCCTGCCACGTGGCTGGGTCCCAGGTGCTTTCTATTGATTATTCCTAGGTCATTTACAAATACCATCTGATGGTAAACTATCCTTGCATCCTGTTATTTAAGTAGAAATTGTCTTCTGTCGTCTCCTTTCATCTATATTCAGGCTCTATTTCTCTATGAATTAATGTGATATATAATTTAATTAATAACTCAAAAATAAGAATGAATCAATGTCTACTTTTTCAATTTGAAATTAAATTTTCATGAATTTTCACCAACAAAAAAATAAAGACATAAACATTATCTAAGACAAGCTCAAGATTAGGGATCGAATATTTTAGACAAGCCTGGGCTGTGATGAATGAATCGTTTGCAGGACTAGATCTCCTCTGAGGTTCTTTCCAATTCCAAGAGTGTTAAGGTGACAAGCCATATAGGCATTGTTAACTTAGCCATCCCAATGACATCCTGCCAGCTTCTATGAATGTCAAATAATAGCCTCCAATATCTCTGGCTCATTGCAGAGAGATGGCACGAATGGAGGAATTCAAATAACCCAGTCTCAGGTTTTCCCACTACCACCACAGGACAAAGAAATGTATTATGTCTGCTCTGATTTGGATATGGATCAAGTGTGCCCCCCAATCATTGTGTGAGCATTTACTCCCCATTGTCAGGTACTAAACCAAACAGTGTTTAGAGGTGGGCCTTTGGGAAGTAATTAAGGTCAGATAAGGTCAGCATGTTGGGGTCCTCATGATTGAATCCTGGTGGCTTTACAGGAAGAGGGAGAGAGACCAGAGTATACACATGCTTTCTGTGTATTGTCATGTGATGTCCTGCACCACCTCAGAACTCTGCAGGCAAGAAGACTAGCAGTAAATGTAGGCCCTTGACCTTAGACTTCCAGAACCATGAGCCAAAACAAACCTGTTTCCTTATGAAGTTATGCAGATTTAAGTATTTTATTATAGTAACAAAATGGACTAATACAGAAAACCTTCCTAATCAGCATGATCTCTGTTGTTCAATGTCTCTGAGCATGTACGTGGCTACGTGGAGCTAGCTTTAGGAGGTGAGACAAACTAATAGAAGAGAGCCCATAGTATAGAGAACATCATAGGTATCTAGAAGAGTCAGACCTGCAACAGGATGATTACAAATGCACATAAGACGCTGAAGTACAGGCCAGGGGAGGGAGTGTCCACACCAATGTGAAGGATAGGATCAACTTCCCCAAAGAAACAACATCTGCATTAGGTTTTAAACATGCTGAATCTTTTGATGGTGAAGGATCAGAAAATAAAGGAATCAAAACTGTAGTTTTGCCAAGGCTCCTTGGAGCCTTTCTAAAATTAGAGTGTTTACTGATCTTTGCAATTAACAATAAACAAGTAAGAGGAATCAGACAAATGACAAAGTGTACAATTCCAAATACACATACTTATATGCATCTATGGACCTATCTACATGCATGATTATGGTTTAATTTAATTTAGACAAATTTTACATGCCTACTAATGATAAAACCACTTTATTTTACTATACTTATTTCCCTACAACCTATCACCTTCTTTATGATCAGTTGAATCTATCCATTAACATTGCTTTCATCCAGGTCTTCATTATCTCTCTCATGACTATGGCAACAGTCTTTGATGGAGTCTCCCCATGTCGCTTTTTCCTCTCTAATCCATTTTCAAGCTAGAAATCATAGTTACCTTAAACATAATTGGATCAATTCACTCACAGCTCAGACCCTCTGAGAGAATAAAACTTCTGACAGAATAAAACCCCAAACACCTCCATTACTTAAAATGTCCTGTAACCCCAGCCTTTCCTCCTTTCCAGCCTTATGTCTGATTACTCTGTCGGTTGATTTTTGCAGCCACACTGGACTCTGTTTTCAAATGTGCAAGTTCTTTTCTTGCTCAGAGCCTTTACTCATTGGCTTCCTACTGCCTTTTCCAGACTTGAATCACCCAAAGCAACTTCTCAGCTTTGCCCCACATATATGGACCTCATCCCTGAATCTACCCTATATAAAGTGGCCTCCAGCTTGGTTCCATCTCCTCACTCTTGATTCTCTTTCTAACACTTGTAGTCACCTATGAATAAACATGTAACCATGTATTTATTAGTGTGGCTTTTTGCTTAATGTCCAAATATCTTATTCCTTTGTACGCTTTCTAAAGGTCCAAGCCACATCTGTATCACCTTTGTCCATCAGAGTCATCACAATCCCTAGGCAACTTATCCACTTAACAACCCTGAATGGATGGATAAATCCACAAGTAATTTTTGATCATCTGAAGCAGTAATACATTAATAGTCTACCTAATAAATTCTTTGACCTATTAGAGTGTGATTGTACGGTCATTCCTATTATCATGGGAAATTGGATCCAGGATCCTCTGTGCATACTAAAATCCAAAGGTACATAAGTCCCTTATATAAACCAGTATGTTATGTGAATATAACTTATACATATCCTCCTGTGTATATGCAACCTATAAGAGATATCACACATGATGTAAAAGCTATGGAAATAGTTGTTACAATGTATTGTCTAGGAGATAATGATAAGGAATAATTTTTTGAAAAATATTTTCAACCCAAGGATGTAGAATCCATGGATATGGAGAGGCAATTGAATTAGATTTCAGGAGATATGTGTCACTGCCATTTTACAGTCTCTGCCAGGGGCAGTATGTAAATGTAGACTTTCTGCATTTATACACAAGATATCATTTATATACAATTAATAATGTTAAATTCTCAGAGACCTTAGTGATTACTATTTCTAAAACTCTCATTTTACATCCAAGGGTCAGAAAATTAAAGATACCTGTCGAAGGTCACAAAGGAAATTAGTGGCAGTATCACACTGGAATCTAAAACTCCTCATTTTGGAGATACCACTTTTCCACCACACTACCACATAAAAAAATTGGGCTATTATTCAGAATTCTACACAAAAATAGAAATACAGCAGGAAAAACACAGGTTTGAAATTTACCTTAAGATTAAAACATTCTGGGACTGTACAAATTCATCTTCAGTCATTACTCAATGAAATAATCAATAAAAAGTGTGCCAGCCCTTACTGCCCAACTCTTCCATGATTAAGCAGGCCCTTACAGAGGTATACAGTCTAAGTTTTCTAACTCCTGAAATATGCAATGGCTGAACAGCTACTGTGGAGCAACTTTGTTCCTGGGACAAAAATTAGGCTTTGGAAGACAGAGAGCCTACTAGAATCTTCCAGTTTACTATCATTAGGAAAGCCAGAAAGCAACAAAAACTTCAATTATCAGTGGCCAGTAATGTTAATTCCACTTTAAGAATAATTACTTTCCAAAGGAGTTTGTAATTCCATAATGGTAAACAAACCTTTGTGTGTGTGTTTATATTCCTCTTTAAACTATAAAGAGCTTCAAGGAAAAGCTAGTCCTACAATGTTATCACTCTGTACCATAACGCTAAGCCTAAGCTCAGGTAAAACCCCTTGCTTCCTAATATTGAACTGCTAGGGCATTTGTTGCACTCTGTCTTCTTCTTGGTGAAATTAAGGATTTAATCGAGAAAATAATATTCTCTCGATTTTACCTTTGGGATACACCATAAATAAATATCAATAAAATAGAGGAAAGGGTGAGTTCACTGGGTTGAAGAAACAATATTATCACAAAGTTTCCTTGAAATCTTAGCACAGTGTTGGACTTTAGTTACAATGATGCTTTAATTATTACTAAAAACTTTGAAAACATGAAATCAAACTATTTGACCAGTTCCCAACTATTTGCCATGCACTTTCTCTTGGCTGTCTAACATCCTCCACCTACTTCTGTTTAGAAATTTTATTTTATTACTTGCCTTCAGGAAGTACATGAATAAGTTATGAGTGCATTGGCTGAAACAATTCCTCAAAAGTTATTTGTCTTTTTCAAAGTGGGAAGTAAAGAGAGAGGAGGGAGGAGAAAAGGACAAAGAACCTGTAGGAAAGGAAAGGAGGAAGACAGGGAAAATTAAAACATCGAGCCTCAGAAAACAGTAGTAATAAAATTAGATGTTTTTTAAACCAAGCATTGAGATATTGTGCAATACTTATGTAGTTTGACACACTATCGTGCTAGAGCTCTCATTGATTTACAGCTCCAGTGATCATCTTATGCATACACTGAAGAATCAGGCTGAGAATTGGCACCTGGAATTTTTCTTTCTATAATTACTTTATTATAGCTGAAACATCTGAAATCTTAGTCGAATGACCAAAAACGTTTAGGTTGCAAAAGGAATGCTTTTGGTCTGAGTGATCTTTCTGTTCTGGACAGAAAAAAAAAAAAAAAAAAGAACAGAACAAAAAACTTGGCATCTTTGACTACAGCCTTAGGAGTCCAAGCTTAGGCTAAACTGTGGTTCTGAGCTGATAAACTGCGTCCTTTGGGGAATTGGGCAGCTCCACTTCCACAAAATTCAGAGAGCATACTGGATGCCTCCCACTGCAGAACAGATTTCTACAATGTGGAGATCTTAGGGCCACAGAGGAATTGCCAGGGCTAGAGTTTTGGGACCTTTAGCAGCACACAGCTGTCATCAGAACATGACGTTTTATCACCAGTAGGCACAGAACAGCCTAGCTTACCTAAGAACTGTTCGAAACCCATTTCAAGGTGAGCCAGAGGTCACAAATCCATGCCATTACCCCAAGTTATCATGTGAATCTTCTCTCTGTGTACTCTACTCCACCTCCAAGGGAGACTGTGGCTTTGTCTCACTCACAAATTCTTCACAGAAGGCTTCGCATAGGACAGATGCTTGGTGGTGTGTTATAGAAGAATTGAAATTGATATCCTTACCATAAACATCCTTACATACACACATGGGAATCCTTTGCCTCATTTAATGAAATATGGCACATCAAGGAGAGACCAAGTATCCTCCATCACAAGTCTCCCCTACTTCGAAACCAGTCACTGTTTTGAGGTTGGTTAATGCCCATATATCTTATATCCTATGCAATGCAAAAGCCAGGAACACAGGGGTGTTACCTTCTATTCTCTTTCCTGCACTACTCAGATATTGTTAATTGGTTAAATATTAATAGATAAAAAAAGAAAACTTCCTGTAATGCCTAAATAATCATCAAAATAAACTAAAAAGAAATTTTTTAGCCCAAATCAATCATTTTTAGGACTATATGTACCAGTTGCTTGAAATATTACATTTACTTGAAAATATCAGAGGACAAAAAGTCTACAACAACACTTATTCTGAAAATGTGATAGTTTCTGGAGAACACACCTAAAGACACTAGAGCAGTGGTGGCAAACCTAAGGCATGTGTGTTGTTTTTCTTTTAAGACAAAAGATGTTAATGGAGAGTTGTTTTTTCTGAACCAAAACCTCAGTAATCAGGTTTAGTTGCAGTGTTGGTGCTTTGTGATAAATGAGTGGGTTTGGGGTTGCAGCAGTTTGAGCACTCTGTCTATAAAAGGTTTGCCATCACTGCTAGGATAACAACCGAGAACTGAGCCATTTAATAGCTGAGGCTTCCTACAGATTTTAACATGGTCTGTTTTATAATGGAAACATGAGGGTTAGTCAAGGATGCTGGGATGAAAGAAGGAAATGATTAGAGAAAATAAGAATAGGAAGATACTGTGAATTTTTATTTTTAGAAAAAAGCCAAACCTCCATAATACTATTTTTATTAGATTAATTTTGTAGCCAACCTCACACATTCACTTGTGTTTGAAATTCAAAACAATATTTCTGAAAATTTTCCCAAAATTGCTTCTCGAAAAGGCTTTAAGTTTGCATAGCAAATTTATAATTCACAAAGCATTTCTGTGTAATGTTCTTGTCGCAAAAACAATTCTGCAAGGATTAAGAGTATGGTCTCTAGGAACATGGACTCAAATCACAGCTGCATCTTCTATCAGCCTTATTCTTGGTGAAATAGAAACTCCACACCATATGTCCCTCATCTGAAAAATAGGGATAATAACATTATCCACCTCACACTTCTGTGGTGAGGAGTTAAACAAGGTAATATATGGATGCCAATCTCTTACACTTGCTATATAATGAGTACTCTTGATAAACATCCCCAGCTCTTATCCTTGCAGCAGATTGTATTTCCTGCACAGGGCCACAGCAGAATATACCATTCTATGCATTTTTTTCTAAAATGTGACATTATTCCTCCTACATCAAAAAAACAGAGTGTTCCTTCCCTCTGAATCATGATGATCCTGTGACTATGACCAAAGTAACCCTGGGTCACTTCTGAAGCCAAGAAACAAATACGATACAGTTTTGCCTGGACACCTAGAGATACTCGCCCTTGGAAAACAGCCTCCATGCCATGAGGAAGTCAAGCAGCACATGGGGAGGCCATGTGCAGCCATTCCAGTTACTGCCTGAGGTCTCAGCTGACTGACAGCTTTGGCCACAAGACAGGTGCAAAAGTCAACTCCATGAGCAAAGATGATTCCCACCCTCAGTCACTGGCCCACCCAGCTCTCTTAGGGTAGAACAGACCTGCTGTCTCCCTGCACCCCATCCAAATTATAGATTCATGAGAAAAGTAAATGTGATAACTTCAAACTTCTCGATTGGAGGTGGTTTGTTACATATTAATAGACAACCAGAAAAATCCTTAATGCCATGATTTTACAAATCAAGGAACAGAAGCTCAAGGACAACAAATTTTATCGAAGCTCACACAGCTATTAAGAGGCAGCAAGAGAACTCGAGCTTGGATATTTTTATTCAAATCATGTGCTCCTTCCACAATTTGAATTTCGCAAAGTTGACTGAATAAAAAATGAACACTCTGAGAGGAGACTGGCTCGTGAACCTGGCTCAGGGTAACATCGTGGGTCTGTTGCATCCCATGTCTGATCATTTGAGCCAGGTGGTCCTTCTACCCTCCCCATCTTGAGAGCAAGCACCCGCTATGGGCAACAAGACCTGTATGCCCCCTGTCTTAGTCAGTTCCTCATCACTGAGGCACAATATCTGACACTCACCACTTCAAAGAGGCTCATGTTTTAGTCCATACTTGGCTGGATTCAAGGTAGGAAGGCATGGTGGAAGGGTCTGGTGGAGGAAAGCTGCTTACCTCAAGCAGGAAGCAGAGAGTAAAGGGCAGAACCGGGGAGGGAGTTGCACTCTTCCAGGCCACACCCCCAGTTACTGCCTCTTCCAACCAGAACCACCTCCTAGCATCAAGTTATATGTAAACATTGATAATCCAACCATTTTCCAGACACATGAGGCCTTGGGGCCACTTTAGATCTGAACAATAATACCCCTCCCCCCAAAATGTTTCTCATTACAGTCCTTGCTTGTGAGAAGGAATTTTGGCTTCTGTTTTTAGTGTCCTGTCTTCTAGTGTCCTTGGGCTACCAGCTACAACTGCCCTTTGTGACTTCTAGTTGTATAATAAACATATGCCACTGAGATGTCCATCACCTGAAGAATCTGGTAAATAACAATTCCTTTCCTAGTACTGGCCTGAAGAATCTTTGGTTTAGCCTCATTTTTCCCACTCCTGTCTTCACCATTTCTCCCTATGGAAATAAATACAGTCAGAACCCTATATGTACAGCTTTGTACTTGAGGGTTCAACTAGCCACAGACAGAAAATATTAGAAAATACTATTTGCATCTACACTAAGTACAGACTTTTTTCTTTGTCACTATTCCCTAAACAACACAGTAAAACTACAACACTTACATAGCATTTACATTGTATTGAAGTATAGTAAGGAATCTGTAGTAAAATCTGACTTAAAGTATAGAGGAGCATGTGTGTACGTTACATGCAAACAGCACAGTTTTTCAGGTAAGGAACCTGAGTATTTTTGAATTTTGGTATGTGCATGGGGAACTGAAGTAAAATGCTTCCAGATATCTCTGGAGGGCTGACTACAAAAGTACATTTGGTTACAGAATGTTGTGAACTGTAACCATACTTCTACTAAAGGAAAACTAGCATCAGCTCCTAGGCCAAGGCAAATTTAATATGAGGTTAATGAAGCTTTAAGCTTCAGTTAGCCACTTATACAGGTCCCTTCCAAAATTCAGGAAAAGTCCTAGCAATGCAACTATGAAAATATTTTATTATATCCAAGTGCAATGTAATGTTTGCACTCTTCTTCATAAAAGGCTTGCAAATCAGAACCAACCTTGGATCTGTCCCTACTTCTACGAGTAGCTTTACAGAAATGGATCATGCAAATTATTAACTTGCGTTTCAATACAATTGGTTGTTGTGTTGACTTGAAGTCTTAAAATGATTTGGCAGCAGTGAATTTGAATGTTCCTTTACAATGAGTTGAAAACTTTCTTCACTAGTATATTCATTAGAGCCTCTCAAATCAATGAATAACATTAGGATTTCAGCAACTAAACAGACAAGACAATCTTTCCGCTCTCCTCCAATGATTATAAATTCAAGTGATATGACAAAACTAATGAGAGCATTTAGAAAAATATTTAAGGACTTGAAACTTGCCTACAATAAATCAGTTTGAAATGAGATAATTGTTTAGTTCAATAATATTCTATACTGAAGTTCAGTTATTTAAGAAAACGAGTTTAGCTCCAGTTAGAACCAATGAAATAAATATATTTTCTTAAACCTTAAACTATGTATGCAGCATATTAAAACA
>RJWT010002987.1:0-38276 GCA_004365215.1 Cuniculus paca
CATCTTTTTCTTCCACAAGGTATCACACTGGTTCATTACATTGATGATGATATGCTGATTGAACCCAGTGAGCAGGAAGTGGCAACCACCCTAGATCTGTTAGTAAAGCATTTGCAAGCCAGAGAATGAGAAATAAATCCAATTAAAATTCATAACTCCTGTACCTCAGTGAAATTTTGAGGAGTCCACTGGTGTTGGGCAAGCAGAGATATCCCTTTTAAAGTATAACTCATTGCATTGGTCTCTCCCTACAATGAAAAGGAGACACAATGCCCAGTGGACCCATTTGGATTTTGGAGGTGATAGGGGGTGATATATACCATAGTCGGGTGTTTTATTCTGGCCCATTTACTGAATGACTGAAAAAGCTGCTAGTTTTGAGTGGGGTTCAGAACAAAAGAAGGCTCTGCACAAGGTCCAGGATATGCTGAGGCTACTCTGCCACTGCAGCCATGCAATCCAGCAGCTTCAACAGTACTTGAGGGGTTAGCGGCAGACAGGAATGCTCTTCGGAGTCTCTGGCAGGTCCCCACAGGTGAATCACAGCTGATGTCATCAGGATTTTGGAGCAAGACTATGCCATCATGTGTGTACGGTCATGTGTGTACCACCTGTGGTTCAAGCTGCCTGACTGAGAGACATGCACATTATAGCTCTGTCACGAATGTGTCAAGGAAACGTATCTAGTTGTCAAAAGGTAGACTGTGAGAGCTAACTGTTGTGTTTACTTGACTAAGAAACACCCAGTTGGATTGGCTTAGCATAGTTGTGGGTGTAACTGAATGATGCATTTACTGAAGAGCAAAGGTGCACCGTAGGTGTGCACCAACCAAACAGGCTTGTAGCTGGAATGGAATAAAAAGGGAAAGAAAGAAGTTTCACTTTTGTGTTTTCAGAAAAGGTCCAGTCTTTACTATAGTATTTGAACATTCACCTCCAGGCTTCCAACATAGACTCTTCATCCTTGCAACACAGATCCTGTGGTTTGTTGATACAGACTCCCACAGGACTCTACAGTGAGTTCTAGGCCTTCAACTTCTGACTGAATCCTTCAGATCACCAGTACTCAGATTTACCTTTTGCATTCTTCCACACCTGACTCTGCAGGAGGCTATTTGAACACTGGCTAATACAGATTTTGGTACCAGAGAAGTGAGGTCATTGCTGGGACACTATCTGACCATATGATTCAGAAGTCTTTAGAACTCGCTTACGGGAGGAGTTTGGAAAGGTTGAGATGCTGGCTAGAGAAGCAGTCCTAGAATGCTGTAAATCAAACTCGATGGGAGAGTCTGGCTGGAGCACAGAAGACCAGAATGCATGTGGAAAAGACTAGGCAGGTTCAAGAGGTTTCAGTTCAGAAGAACTGCATTGACAGTTGGACTTCATGTCCTATGTGTTATATTCTGGCAGAAATTTGTCTGCATTTTGCTCATGTCCAGAGACACTGCAGGAGGTTGAGATTAGTGAAGTGGGCTAATTAATTTGGTGGAAGAAATTTCAAGGCAGTCCAATGTTGAGGCAGTGGGCTTGGTTACTACTGGGGACCTTTAACCAGATCTACATTGAGAACCAAGAGCATTGCAGAACCAAGAGCCATGCAGAAAATTTTTAATTAAAAGTTTTGAGCTTGGCCATAAAAGAAGGTCCACTAAAGTGGCAGCCTGCAAAAATGGAACAGAAGAGAATTTGGTTGCTGCAAAGATTAGCATTAAAAAGCCACATACTTTGGAGTAAGAAAATATAAAGAACGAGGTTAGGGCATCCCAAGAACCAGTAGGACTTCATTCTTTGCAGGCTCAAAATTGCTAAGGTGAAAAATGTTGCTTTGAGAAGAGAATCCCAAGTTACCATGTTCCAGAATGCCAGTGGCCTAGGATAAGTTCAGAGTGCTCAGCCATTTAGGCACTAGACCCCTATAGGCAAGAGAGAATGAAGCCTAGCTACTGCTCTAGTTGGCAGCAGACCTTGCCATCATCTACATGATGCTAGTTTTAGGCACATGGAGAATGCAAGAGTTGTGGGGTCAGTTCTAAGCAGATTTAAAAAAAAAAAAAGGCCTGGGAGGCCAGGCAGTATTCTCCTGAGAGGCAAGTCTGTAAAACTGCGAGGGTGAAGCCAGTGCAATAGAGACCCCAGGATATTGGAAAACCCAAGAATGTGGAACATCTGAGGAAAGTTGTGAGGAGGGAGCAAAGAGAAAGCCCAAGAGAGGCCATGGGGGCCACAACCATGAGCAGTACATAGGGGTGGTACCACCCAAACCCTTTGGAGTTCATATTTCCCCAGAGATTGCCTGAGTGCTGGACAGGGAACTACAGGATTTAATGCTTGTTCTGCTGGATTTCAGTCTTTCTTTTGTTGCATTTCTTTCTATTCTCCTTTGTCTACCTCTTGGAACAGGAATGTTTATCCTGAGCCAGTGTATGTTGGATTAACTTTGTTTTCATTTTTACAGGGGCTTGAAGTTAAGAGTTTGGCTTAAATCTACAAAACACTTCAGACAGTCTTTTCAGCAATGCTGAAACCATTAGGATTTTGGCGACTATTGGACAGACTGAGTGCACTTTGGATAAAGGTGTGCACAAGTCTTTTGAGCGCCGGGTAGAATGTTATGGCTTATATCTAGAAGTCTTCACGAAGCTTCATGAGCTTATAGGTGAAGCTTTGGGAGGTGGCTAGATCATGGGTGTGTGATACTGGATTAGTCCACTGATGGTTATATAGCTGGGGTGATGTTGGGAGGTGGAGCCTGTTGAGAAGCATGTGGGTAGCTTGAACAGTATATATTCCCATCTCCTCCCTTCATCCCACTCTGCTCCCTGCTTGCCACACCACAAGCTCTTTTTCCTCTACCATGCCCATCTACCATACTGCTTTGCCTTGGAACCAGCTGGCTAAAGACTCAAACCTCTACAATCCATGAGCTAAAATAAACTTTTCCACCTTTAACTTGTGACTGTCAGATATTTTGTTCCAGCAATGAGAAGGTAACTAAGACAGAAGCATTGAAGAGTCTCAAATGTTAGGAACCTACTGCCCTGGCAATTCTACCTCCCTCAAGTACCATAATGGATTTGTTAACCATAAAAAACTTTCTAAAAATTTAACTCAGTTCATATTTCAGCACATGCCATCAGTAGAAGTAGAAAAAAGGTGCTTTCTAAAAGCTGACAATTTAGGCACAGTGAACATACCTAGAAGCCAATAATAAGACCTGAAATAAGTCCCAAAAATCTACATAAGGTAGGTGATGGATTCTATGTTGTCTGTAGTTCTTGGGCGCACTTCCTTCAGGCATTTATCCTCTAAAGGCAAGAAAGTTGTTTTTATTTGAAATTTTCCATTTAAGTATGGGTACTGATGCAGGGTTGAAGGAAAAATTCCAGGATTTTCTGGAATAACTAGATGTCCTAGCAGGTTATGTAACCTTTCAAAGATAGTTTCTTCAACTCTCAGTGGGGAAAGTAGCATCTCAGGGCTTCTGAGTTATTCCTAGGTATAAAGGGTTATGGGTTTTCCTGGGTGCTGCTGTGAGTGTCGAAGGAAACTATGGTTGTTTTGGAGAAAGGTCAAAGAATTAGCAACACTTATGAAACTTGGCAGCCAGTGATCTTGGTGAATATGGCTTTTGAGAATTTAGGAGACAATATGGTTTCACTTCATAGTAGTTTCATGGTAATTTGCCAATCCTTTATAAGTTTCCTTGTATCTACAAAGAAAACTTTAGTGCTCATTCTAGTTTTAGTGTAATGTGAAAGACAAAAGGGAAAAGCAAGAGACAACGGAAGAATAGGTCGTGACCCATTTCAAAAGTCATAGGATTTTATATGATCCCTTATAGAGTTCTGGATGGCTGAGGCTGGATTGACACTACTTTACTGAGGCCAGGGAAAAGAGGAATAATTCTAACCATAGTGAATGGATGTAAGTGTTAGTATGTGTTTTTCATGCATTTTCTCAACTGATTTTTACAATTATATGAGATTGGCATTATTGTTATTTTCCCATTTTGCAGATGAGAATACAACTGTAAGTCTCAGAGTTGGTAAGGGGAAGAGCCAGGAAATACTAATGCACAGGCTGTTAGTTTTTGCCCTCTATTTACTTCTCAATCCACAGCTCGTTCATGTATTTTTTCCCTTCCTTTCAATTAGCTTCAAGCGTAGACACTGGAAGGCTCCTCAGCACCTACTCTACTTTCCCTCATCTCCTAGTCTCATATGAGGTGTGTAATTCTTTGACAGCAAGTCTTTGGTGACTGTGGGTTTAACAATCTCTAGTCAAGAGCATATCTATCACTGCAACTCATCTGTTAAATGAGATTTATGTGGAAAGGAGATGAGAGAAGAGGGATTCAGAGAGCTCTGCCAAGGTTTTCAAGAATTAATTGCTTTTAAAAGTGTGACAGAGAGAATCTAATAGAGACACTGAGCAATGGGGCATCTCATTGCTGCATTAGCATCACCGGCAATGTTGATTGTCTCATTCTACATTCTTCTCTTCTTCCTCCTATCTCCTGCTCACATGCATACTTCATGCTTCGCTAATAGGGATCATCTGATGGAAAGGGATGAAATGACCATATCAGGCGGAATGGATCAATAGTTCCAATTACCCTCTGAAGAGTCTATCTAGAAATAAGATTTAAAAAAAATTTTTTTAACAATGAACTAAACTGCAAAATCTCATAATACAATGCGTTAAGCAAAAAACAACTTTCCCAACCCGGCCATCATAATATACAGAATTTAGGACAAGACTATTATTTGTCACTTGGTTTCATTTAGCAATACTACTAAATAGATTAAAATAGGCCTCACAGTATGTCACCCTCATACCCCTTCTGTGGACTGTTAGTGAAAACTGAGTCCAGAGTGTTGGAGTGTGATGGTGATGAATTGGGAAGGCACTTTTGCTTCCACAATCTCTATCAGAAATGTCAAGCCACTCCAACAAACAGTATTTTAATACAAACCATACGATTTCTAAGCAAATTTACATTCAGGGAAAGAGCATCAATTATTACTCTTCCTTTCCAACTCACTATTGCCCCCTGCAAAAGAATTGTGAAGCTGTCTTTGATTTGGGTAACAGACATTTCAGGACAGGACTCGTAAGTCAGTGATTCAGTCTTATAGTATGGTTGTGGGGAAAATGGGCTAATTCCTGGTGTTTGTGGCTCCATGTTCTTTCCTCTTATTTGACCACCTTGTTTCTTGCTTTCAACTAAAACTAAGATTTTATCTTCCATTGTCTTTGGATTCAAAAAGAACTAATTACAGCCTTGTCTCTGCTTTTTAATAGCTGTATGATTTTGGGCAAATTACTTAACCTCTCTGAATCACAGATTAAAGATTTCCAATATGAGGAAATAAAACCAAAGACTGGAAACATTTTCCATCATTATACAGTGAGATCTCACAGACAGAGATAGGAGCACTCATTACTCAATTCAGGGCTCCGAATTTCCCAGAAGCATCACATGGAGTTCCTTTGGAGATTTTTTTTCTGTCTAGCATGCAAACTCAGCTGAATAAAAAGATTAAGAAGACAATTCCTCCATTTTGACAGTTGCCAAACCTAATCTTGACAATTCTGAATCTCCCATAAATTGGATTGTGTTGCTTTAACAGCACTCTAAAATTGTTTGATCTTTGCAGGTGAAAGACAAGATACCCACTCCTTCAACGTGGCCTTTGTCTGCCTTCCATCAGGATGTGCAGCCCAAGGGAAAAGAAGGCTCTTACTGGGGCTTAACCTTGCTGACACACACCACATCAGTGTCTCTACAGGCAGCTACCATCCCAAGAACACTAACCTCACACCAAGCTTCAAGTATCATAAAGCACTGTGAGGGACTGTGTCCCCCCAGTACTGGAAGTGGAGCTTGTTCTGTACATTCAGACAAGACCTGGGGGCAGTTACACAAATGCTACTAAGATTTCAGATTTACACTGCCCAGTTCAGCTCTGACTATAACAGAAACTACCACTTTTCTGGGTTTCCTAAAGAATTTCAGATGCCTTAGAAAAGATGTAAAGGAAGGAAGAGACGATTTCCTTCAAACCCTAAATGTTTCCCCATCTACAAAAATCATTAGACCACACTGTCTCATCCTTGAATTATATTTAAAACATCTTAAAGAAATTATCTTTCTTAAGCTAACCCTGTCAACAAGATTCTATCTGGATCCAAATTTTAACTCAGTGTCTCCTCTTTTATCATTTGGTTATTCTCTTTAATTAGATTTGAGTTGATTAGAATCAGTGACATTTTTCATAGTTATTCTTCCCCTGCTGAGGGAAGGCAGCATCATTAAAATGTGACTTAAGTTCCAACACCAGAAAGAAAATAATGCTAAATTACTTGACTTTTCCAGGAATAAGGATATGCTCAATCTAGAAAATGTGATTAGTATGAAAACAATAGACATTTGAGAAAAGAATTCCTTCATTTTGTTTACAGTGTAGACTCTGACCATTCAAAGTGTGGCACGTGGCACTGTGCACAGCACTGCAGAGGTTGTGTTACCTCGAAGGCGGTTAGACATGTACAATCCCATCTTCTACCTCAGACCCAGATAATCAGCATCTGAATGGGAGCAAGATCTCCAGGTGACTCAGGGACATGTGAGAGGTTAGGAAGCCTTAGTCTATCATCACCGTGATCACAGTCCATAAGCAAAAAGATCTGATACTCGTTACTATTTCCCCTTCCATCTTGCTGGGAAACCCCTTTAGTTATTGGTTATTTGTGATTTCCTAAGTGCAATATAATTGAGTCCAAATTTTCAGAATGCTTCAAGTTTTCCCACGCTTGGGTTAAATGCAAGAATTGTTTCAAATGTGGACATCAACAAGGTTTATACAGCGCCAGGGATCTAGCTCAGTGGCCTAAGTGCCTGCCTGGCAAGTGCAAGGTCATAAATTCAATCCCTGGTGCTGCAAAAACAAAACAAAAAACTCCCAAGATTTATACAAGTAACCAGAAACATCAAATTGTACAGCAAAATGATAATATAGTTGGGGCAGTCATAAATAAATGGATCTATTGCAAATTTGAAAGAGTACCAATGTGTTTGAATCTGGTTTCTTGGCATTTGACTGTGGAAGAGAAAGTATGGGTAGCTCGAATGTCCACTTTTACCAGGGTCACAGCAGCGGCTGAGTGAGTTATGTACTACACACCCACGGTGGGCCATGTTCATGTCACAGTTTATGCATGTGGTGGTTTTGTAACTGAGTTCTATGAAATGACAAAGAAAATATTCTGAGATTTATTTTATTTTATTTTAAAGAGAAAAAATAAAATTTCAAAACAAGATAAAAAGAGGGTAACAAAGGTTAATACATTGTGTATTATCTTTAAATTAGTTACTCAGAGTACAAGATATTGGTATTTAATTATTCAAACAATATTAGCACAAACCTTTCTCAATGAACTAAGAAATTAGTAGTATAACTATGTTTACTATCATATATATATATGTAAAATTTATTTTTGCTTTTCTCTTTCTTCTTTTCTCCATTCCCCCGTTCTAGTTTCTCTTTCCTTTTGAAGCTTCTTCCCATTTTACAATATTTACTGTACATTTTGGACCTTATTTATTCTTTCAGCTTCTCACACTAGGGAGACAATATGATGTTTACACATGTGCATCTCGTTTATTTCACTTGTGAGTATAGCACCCATTTACCTTTCAAAATCTCTAGTTTATCCTTCTATATGACTGAGTAGTACTCCATTGTATAAAAAGACCGCATCTTTTTTTAACACGTTCCCTGGATTGGTATTTGGATTATTTCCAAGACTTAGCTATTACAAACTGTGCTGCTATAAACATGGATGCACATATATCACTGTGGTATGATGTTTTTAATTCTTCAGGGAAGATACCCACAAGGGTAATAATTGGATCAAATGGGACCTCCAATCCCAGTTTTTCTGAGAAACTCCACACTGATTTCCATGGTGGATGCACCAGTTTACACACCCACCAACAGTGGCTCCTTTTCCCTATAGTCCCTCCAGCATTTGTTATTGGTTGATTTCTTGATGATAGCCATTCTTTCTGAGGTGAGATGGAATCTCAATGTTGTTTTAATTTGCATCTGTTGAATTACCAGTGATGTCAAACACATTTTCATGTATTTATTTGCTGTTTGTATTTCTTCATCTGAGAAGTGTGTATTCATCTCAGATGCCCATTTTTGGATTGGGTCTTTAAATTTTGGAGGTCTGATTTTCTTGAGTTCTCTGTATATTCTCAATAATAATTCTTTGTGTGAGGAACAGCTGGCAAACATTTTCCCCACATTGTGTGTTGTCTCTTCACTCTGTTGGTGGTTTCTTTTGCTTTTTAATAAGACAAGATCCCAGCTGTTGTTTCTTTGTGACAGTTCCTGTGCAACTGGGATTTTATTAATCTTTATCTACATCAGTGTCTTCAAGAGTTTTACCTATTCTGTCTTCCAGCAGATTTAATGTTTCTATTTTAATATTTAGACCTTTGATTCATTTCAAATTTAGTTTAGTGCATGGTGAAACATATAGGTACAATTTTAGTTTTTGCCATTTGCAGATCCAGTTTTTCCAGCACCATTTATCAAGGAGGCTATCATTCTTCAGTCAATGTCCCTGGCAACTTTGTCAAAGATAAGGTAGATTAGTAAGTCTGGAGTGTTTTTGCAACTTCTAATCTGTTCCACTGATCTTAGGTTCTTTTTTTTTTTTTAATCACAGTAGCTTTATAGTATAATTTCAAGTCAGGAATGTGATGCCCCTGGCTTACCTTTGTTGCCCATAATTCCTGTGCTAGTCTAGGTCTCTTCTAGTTCTAGATGAATTTTAGGATTCTTTTCTCTAATTCTGTGAGATATCCTATTGGAATTTTGATTGGAATTGCATTAAATCTGTATAACAGTTTTGGAAGTATGACCATTTTCACTACATTGGTTCTCCTAGCCAAGAGAAAAGAATGTCTTTCCATTTTCTGATATCCTCTTCAATCTCCGTTTTCAGAGTACTGTAGTTTTTAATGTAGAAGTCTTTTACATGCTGAGTTAGATTGATTCCTAGGTATTTCACTTTTTTGGAGGCTATTGTGAAAGTTGTTGTTTCCCTAATTTCTCTCTCAGAGAGTTTGTTATTTGTGCACAGGAAGGCTACTGATTTTTGAGTGTTGACTTTGTATCCAGATATGCTACAGAATTTTCTTACTATATCCAGCACTTTTTAGTGGGGTTTTTCTGGTCTTTTATGTAGAGTATTATGTCATCTGCAAATAATAATTTAACTTATTCCTTTTCCATCTTTATTCTTTTTATTTCTTTGTCTCGTCTAATTGTTCTGGTTAGACTTTCCAGGACTATGTTGAATAAGAGTGGAGACAATGGAAATTCTCATCTTACCCCTGATTTTAGAGGGAAGGCTTTCAGTTTTTGTCTATGTTGGTTGTTGGTTTGTCATAGAGGGCTTTTATCAGACTGAGATAAAGACTACATTCCAGTTTTCTGTAGGTTTTTTTTTTATTATTATGAATGGGTGCTGGACTTTGTCAAAAGCTTCTTTCTGCATCTATTGAGATAATCATATGATTTTTGTCCTGGGCTCTGTTAATATGGTGCATTACACTTACTGATTTGCATATGTTGAACCATCCCTGCATCCCTGAGATGAATCCCACTTGGTCATGGTATACAATCTTCTTAATGATTTTGCTGCATTCTTTTTGCCAACATCTTATTGAAGATTTCTGCATCTGTGTTCATTAGGGAGACCGGTCTGTAATTTTCTTTCTTAGATCGGTCCTTCTCCAGTTTTGGTATCAGGGTACTGCTTGCTTCCAGTAATGAATTTGGGAGTATTGCTTCCCTTTCAATTTCATTAAAGAGTTTCAGAAGTAGTCCTGTTACGTGTTCTGTAAATTTCTTGTAGAATTCAGCAGTAAATCCTTCAGAGACTGGGATTTTCTTTGTTGGTAGTTTTTTAATTACATCTTCAATTTCATTTATTGATATTGGTTAATTTAGAATTTTTATATCCTCTTGATTTAGCTTTGGTAATTCATATGTATTTAGCTATCTGTCTATTTCTTGTGCATTTTCCATCTCATTAGAGTACAAGTTTTTCAAAGTAGGTATAGATGATCTTCTGGATTTCTGCAGGGTCCATTGTGATTTCACCCTTTACATTCCTAATTGTCCGGATTTTTATTTTTATAAGGTTGGATATGGATTTGTTGATTTTATTTAGTCTTTCAAAGAACCAATTCTTTGATTCACTAATTCTTTGTTTTTTTTAGTCTCCAATGCGTTAATTTTTGCTCTGATCTTATAATTTCCTCCCTTGTACGAGCTTTTGACTTAGCCTGCTTTTCTTTTACTAGAAGTTTGAGGTTCATTGTTGTTGTTTATTTGTGCTTGCTCTGCTTTCCCAATATGGGTATTTACTGCTATAAATTTCCCTTTTAGGACTTCTTTCACTGTGTTCCATAATTTCTGTTACGTTGTATTGTCATCTTTCAATTGTACAAACTTTCTAATTTCTTCTTTAATTTCATCTGTGACCCATTGGTTGTTTAGGAGGGTGCTATTTAATTTCCATGTGTTTACAAAGTTCTTATGGTTTCCTTTGGCATGGATTTCCAATTTCATTGCACTATGATCTAATAATATGAATGGGATAATTCTGATTCCCTTGCATTTACTTAAGCATGTTCTATGAGCTAGTGTATGGTCTGTTTTAAAGAATGTCCCATGTGCAGCTGAGAGGAATGTGTATCCTGATGTTGTGGGGGTGTAGTACTCTGTAGACATCTACTAAGTCCATTTGTTCAAAAGTTTAGTTCAGTTCTAAAATTTTCTTGTTGATTTTTTTTGTCTAGTTGATCTGTCTTTTTGTGATAGTCAGTTACCGAGTTCTCCCAATACAATTGTATTAGTGCTCATTTGATTTTTCAAGCCCATTAATATTTGTTTTATATAGTTGAGTTCACTGATATTTGTTGCATATATATTACGATTGTTATCTTCCTCTTGGATTGTTCCCTTTACAAGCATGTAGTAACTTTATCTCTCTTAATCAGTCTTGGCTTGAAATTCACTTTGTCTGAAAATAGAATAGTTACCTTTGTACTTTTCTGGGTTTCTGTCATTTAGAGTATTGTTTTCCATCCTTTGACTTTCAATCTATGAGTTTATTTTTGAACTAAATGTGTTTCTTGTATGCAACATATTGTTGGATCTTGCCTCTTAATTCATTCTGCCAGTCTGTGTCTTGTGACTGGTGAATTGAGTCTATTAACTTTGATGGTTATAACTGATATGTATTGACTTATCCTTGTCATATTATTTTCCTAGCATTGGCTTTCCTTCTTTTCTCCTCCTGCCCCTGTTTAATTGTTTTCTTTGCCTGGTGGATCCATTCTGTTGAGGTTCATGTAGTTGTAGTCCTTGTTATCTTCTTCCAGAATGTCCTTGAAAACATTTTGGAGTGCTGGTTTGGTGGTCATAAATTTCCTCAGATGTTCGTGGTCATAGAAGTATCTTATTTCTCCATCACTTTTTTTTTTTTTTTTTTTTTGCAGCACCAGGGATTGAACTCACAACCTCGTGCTTGCCAGGAAGGCACTTAGGCCACTGAGCTAAATCCCCAGCCCTCTCCATCACTTTTGAAAGGTAGTTTTGTGGGATACATCAATCTGGGTTGAAGGTTGTTTTCCTTTAGAAATTCCTCACCCCAATCTTTCTTTGACTTGAGGTTTTGTGCTGAGAAGTCAGCTGTGATTTTGATGGGCTTTCCTTTATAGGTGGTTTGTTTCTTTTCCCTAACAGCTTTTAAGATTCTATTATTGTGCTGAATTTCTTGAATCTTGACTATAATATGCCTGGCTGTAGATTTTTTTAGATCATGGCTAATTTGAGTTTTATATGCCTCACTTATCTGAACGTCAAATTGTTTTTCTCTATCAAGGAAGTTTTCTGCCATGATGTTTTGAACAGTTTTTTATATCATTTGTGCTATCTGCTGTTTTTTTTTTTTTTTTTTGGCAGCACCAGGGATCAAACTCATGACCTCAAGCATGCCAGGCAGGAACTTGGGCCACTGAGCTAAATCCCCAGCCCTTGCCTTTTTGAGACAGGGTCTCACTATTCCATTCAGACTGATCTTGAGCTCACTTTGTAGCCCAGGGTGGTCTCGAACTCACAGCGATCCTCCTGCCTCAGCCTCCTGAGTGCTGGGATTCTAGGTGTGTGCATATCTCCTGCTTTTTCATTGACCCCAATCAATCTTAAATTATTCTTCTTTGCCCCATCTAGCAGCTGCTGGATTGATTTCTCATGGTTCCTTACTATTTTTAAGAAATCTTCCTTTTCATAATCACTAACTTCAAACCTCTTCCATATCTGAGATCCTGTCCTCATATTGGCTTAATCTGCTGCAGATTCTTTCAAGGAAATTTTTATTCTCTTGGATATCTGCTTAAATCTGCCTTATGGATTCCATTTCTTTCCTATGCTGAACATGCAGGGCTTCCATAATTTTGTTAAGTTTATCTATTTATTTATTTATTTTTTGTCTGTATCTGCTCTAGTCACTAAGCATGGTCTTCATTGTGGGCACTACTTTTGCAGTTGAGAAATTATTTTTGATTTGATTTTTTCCAGAACTTCATGCAATTACTTTGTTGTTACCACTTCAGAGAGGCCAAGAAGGCTTATGTATTGCCCCACTTCATTTCCTCCAGGTTTGCGTTTGGTGAACTGGATGTCATGTTTAAGTCTCTTCTCTTCTTTTCTTTTTTTAATTTAATTTCTGGGGTGATGCTTATAAATTGCCTATGGTGGGCTGCTTTATTGCTAGTATTTAGAATCCTTAGGTAATGACTACTTTTTCAAGGTATCTTCTAGGTGTAGCTGGTTTTTGGGTTTTGAGCCAATTAGAAGATCCCCCTCTTTAATTTACTGGCGATGAGAAGACGCTACATGTTTGATTCAATTCCTGATTCTTTGACACTGTACCACAGTATTTTGTATGACCCTTAGTCAATCTCATTCATAGACTAACAGGAAGAATAGCTGTTTGGAAAAATTATGTCACTTTTGGCTGTCGTAGTACATTTAGCATCAAACACAGTCTAAAAAATGACAAACTGAACTAACCATTAATTTTCCACTTTTAACCATACGCTAGATTTGTGGTTATATAACAAAATCTAACAGAAACCAGAAGATTTTATGCAGTATTCAAGTCCCTCATATGTCAATTTTGCCCTCAGAGGTTAAAATTTAAAATGAGTTAAAGACAAAATAAAGAATTGGAAGAAGAGGAAAATATTAAAAATAAGGTTGGAGGACAAAGAGGGGTCACGCTAAGTTTGGAAAACTGGTGCAGAAGTCTGGAGTTTCCAGGAAGAGATAAAAAGAACGGAATAGAACCACAACCACAAAGAGGCTAGAAACCACATTCACACTCATATAAAAACAAGATCAAACAATGATGGAGGAAAAAAACAAAAACGAAAAGCAAAAAACATAAACAAAACTATCATCACCATAACAAAAAACAAACAAGAGAAAAAAAAAAAGAAAAGAATCTACTTTCAGGTTTCTCTCCATTGTCACTGGTAGACAACCTGTGGAGACAGAGTCCTGATCCATGCTGATCTATCCCAACAAGCAAGCAATAGCTTTTTGGCAAAGCAGTGGATAATCTCAGTGAGTCTGCATTTTCTGGCTCAGCCAGCCCTTCTTGTATAACACTTGTGGCAGGACTGAGCCCTCAGCAGTCACCACCAGCTAGTGCAGTCCTTCACATCTGCTGCTTCTTTCCATTGTGGTGTCTCTCTATGGAAGCCTCTGGGGTTGCCAGCAGTCACCATATGTCCACAGGTTTGAACTGCTCCTCTCTCACAGTAAGTCCCATCTCAGGGAGAAGGTGTCGCCAACTATATCCTTCTTCATTGAAGTTTCCCTCTTCACTCTGGGCTTCAATTCTTGTTTCAGATCCTTTCTGGGTTCAGGGGACCCATTTCCCTCCTTGTCTTCATAATGTTGCTATATTTCAGAATCTGGACAGTGAATTTCAGAGAGTTTCTTTCTCTCCCACTTAGTACTTTGCCATCTTGGCGCTCCCCTGTTCTGTGACTTTGCTGTTTGTGCTGTGTGGGAATAACATGGTGATATACGTACAGATGAAAGATTAAAGTTTGACTCTGTAGCCAGAAGAGACTACCCACAAGAAGGGCTCCCAAAATGGAAAAGGGAGCCTCCAAGTGCTGATGCCCCAGGGATCCAAGAAGAACAAGAAAGACAGAACTCACAGAAGGTAGAGCAGTCAGAGTCCATATCCTGATTTCCAGAAGTTGAACATGTTAAATTACTTTACAAATGAGACTTTGAAGGAATGATGATTTTGCACCTTAAACCTAACCTAAATTATCAGAAAGGGACCAATCTAATCACATGAGCTCTTAAAAGCAACCAGCAAGAGGCAGGAGAGATTAGGCACAAGAAGAAAATTAATTCAAAGCATGACAGTGATTTGATGTGCTGTTGGTGGTTTAAAGATGGAGGGGGCTACAACACAGGAATGCAGGCAGGCATGAGTGAGGTAGCCATTTACAGTGAGCACTGAACAGGGACCCCAGCTGTAACTCCATGATAAAGTATTTCTGCTGAATTCAGAAGAATCAAGGAAATAAATTCCTCCTCAGAGCTTCCAGAAAAATGCTGTGGCCTTCCTTGATTTCAGCTGTTCAAATCTGAACAGAAAAACTGGCCAAGTGAAGGAGACTCCTAACCTAAAGAACTCTGCCATAGTAAACTTGGGGCATCTCAAACAACTAAATATGTGGCAATTTGTTTTGGCACCAACAGAAAACTAACCCAGGAAGGATCAAATGCAAAACCACTAATTTAAGTGAATCAAATTACCATAGGATGCAAGTTACACGTGGAGGTTATGTTTAGCAAACAGACATAAAGTAATGCAAGATTTCCATGCTGGGCCATGACTGGAGGTAGTGAATATACAGTTTTGATCCCAGAAGTTATTTTGTCAGTGGAATATGAAGCATGCTCATTAAGAGTGGCGATGCAGTTTTCTAATTAAATGCTTACTAATTAGCTGCACGATTCTTCTCATACAAACAGATTAGAGCAAATAATGTTTGCATTTACGTTAATATTTATGAAAGACATCCCTCACAGCAAGGAGACTGACAACATATTATCTACTGTGGGGCTGGGTTGTATCATTCAGAGCAGCAGCAATTAGTTGTGAGTAAGATATAGTTTACAAAATTAGAATTCTAAAACAGAGACAGGCAAGCTTTACCTGTAAGTGGGCAAGTAGTCAGTACTTTATGCTTTGCAGATCAAATGGTCTTTTTCTCAATTCCTCAAGCCTGCTTGTGCAGTAGTAAAGCATGCATCAACTAGAAACAAATGAATAAGTGGTTGTGTGGCTATCAAACTTTTATTGATACCTGTCTTGGTTACTCTTCTCTTGTCACTGAGACAAAAATACCCAACACCCAAAATAAAGGAAGGAAAGGTTTATTTAGCTAACAGTTTTTGGAGGTTTCAGTTCATGCTCAGTTGCTTCCACAGCAGGGTGGTATAGCTAAGGGGAAACCATTCATGGTGACTGCAAGTCACAAGAGCAAAAGGGCAAAAGGGGAAAAAAGGGGCAAAAAGGGAGACACACACCTCCTTCTCTCCTTTGTATGGTATGCCAGCTACTTGCCCCTGGGTGAGTGCTGCACTCACATTGCCAATCCCAGCACTAGACAACAAACCAATCACAAATGCTAGATTCAAGTGCCTCCATGACTGCATGAGGCTTTGGGGAAACATCCAAACGCAAACTATAACAATACTGAAATTTGAATTTCATGTTATTTCAACATAAGATGTTACTCTTCTTGTTAATTTTTTTCCAGCCTTTTAAAAATGTAAAAGCCATTGTAGGCTTGCAGACAACACCAAACAAACAAACAAAGCAACAAGAACAACAACAAAAAACATAGTGGGTTGAATTGTCTGACTCCCATCATACTTGTACAAAGGAGACACAAGGTGAAAGTTACACATAAATGAAAAAATTCCTTTAGGATATTCCAAATCATACTGAAATCAGTAACATCTGTTTTGCAAAAGAAAAATCAAAAATTTACTTGGTTGAACTCTAGCTTAACAAAGAATATTAACATAATGATATTAATGTGTGATCATTTAATAATTTAATTACAATGCTGGTAGAGATTAAATTATGTCCCCCTCAAAAAAATACATAGAAGTCCTAACCTTCAGTACCTCAGAATGTGACTTTATTTGGAAGAAACATCTTAATGGATGTAATTAAGTTTAAATGAGGTCATTAGTGTGGGCCCTGATTCAATGACTGATATCTTTATAAAAAGGGGAAATTCGGACACAGGAACACAAACAAAAAGAACACCATGTGATGATGAAGGCAGAGTGATGCAGCAGAAGCCAAAGAAGTTCATGGATGCTGGGAGAGATTGGGGAACAGATTTCTCCCCAACATTCCTCAGAAGGAACTAATCCTGACAGCACAGTGACTTAGCACTTCTTGCCTCTCTGAGACCATCAATTTCCATTGTTTAAGTCACTCGATTTGTAGTAGTTTCTTATAGCAGCCACAGGAAACTAATACAAATGCCTTTATTCCTTTCAGAGTTAGGCTGTGTATCTTCTTTCTCTTTCACCAAAATAACTGCATACCAGTGCTATCAAATATAATAGCTGGAAAGTCTGGGTGTAGATTTGCTATCAATTTGGACATTTAAGAAGATTATATCTAATATTTAGCTTTTTTATCTGTTACGTTAAAAACCAATATTAGTAAATTCAAGTCTGTAGCTAGAAATCCATACAGCTCCTTGCAGATGCCTTGCTAACAGTAGCAGTTTGATCAACAAGCAGTACATGTAAATATATGTATTTACATGTATACATCCACTAAATACACACATATATCACATATGTAAAATACATATACACACATTTAGTGATAAGTGTATCACTAAATGTATAACACTGAAAATTTAGATTTGGAGTAGAAGAACCAAAAATTATATCACTATTTTTTAACTTCTGTTTTTCATATCACTTCATCTATATATGTAATTATGTGAATTTGAGTAAATACTCTGGACGAGAAAAGAATTTTCCTGAAGATGACATTCCTGTAATTATGATTATTACTGGTGTGCTGATCTAATAAATGTGTTAACAACAAGCTCTTGGCGGTAAAGATAGAGGAACTCTGCTTTGTCACATTTGCCAATTTCTATGGTGCAAATATTCCCATCATAACTGATTTCAACACTGTCTCAATGAATGCTTAGTAGGGAGGTGATGTGTACAACAATTTCTCATCAGCTAGGGTCAGCCAGGTCTAGCATGCAAACAGTAATAATACTTTATGCAACTGTATGCTTGATAGACAATCATGGTTCCATACGTCACCTTGCTATAAAAAAAGGGCAAGATAGTATGTTGATATTGGAAGCGATCCTATAGTTTCCAGATACTGTGCTGTCTTTAATTAGCTGTGTGCCAATGAAAAATATGACTTTATCTCTCTAGGTTTCGGTTTCTTGGTTTCTGCAGTCTTCTTAGGGAATTCTTCAGAGTGGTTACCTGGTATTTTTGCCAGTCCAGAGTCCAGAATGAGTTCTGGTGGTAGCATCCTCATTTTCCTTGAGAAATGACAAAACCTTCACTCACAATATATATGATTCAAGGGAAGTGATTTTTTTTCCTGACTCCAAAGTGAGCATGTAAATCAGGACTGGCCCAATTGGGAAATCTCTTTTCTAGAGCCATACTGGCAATCTGAACTGGCCCACGGGTTGGCAGAAGACTCAAACCAGACCAACAAGGCTCAATGTTGGGTCATAGCTATAATTTTTATCTCAGAGAAATATAATTTAAGAAAAGAAAAATTTATTTTCCATTGGAACTGTTGAGAGGACAGAATGTAAGCTTGGAGTTTCTGGAACCCATGAAATCAAATGTATTCATTTTGGTTCTTGGTGTTACTATCTTGAAATCAGTTCTTTGGCAACTGGTTTGACTCTTCTCAGTTACAGTATCATTTACTTAGCGTCTAAACTGTAAATGCTTTATATATGCAGGTATAACAAATTTGGGGGCTGCACATAGTTAAAATATACAAGTCTACTGAAGCTTTGTAAAGGAAGACAGACATAAAAATTTGCAAAGGTAAATAGACTAGCATGGCCACCAGACCAAGGCCTTGTTGAATGAGAGGCTCTCATCTGGATGCCATTTAAGAGCAAATGTGTGCAGGGAGCAGGACTAGGCTGGTTCCTAAAGGATGACCTTAACTGAAATCTACCAACACCTGATAAGAGCTATATCTAAGGATGAATGTAGATGCAAAGGGGAGAACATTACAACCTGGTCACTGCCTCCCTAGTGCACTAGAAAAAAACAGTGGCCATCACTTTGGGGCTATTATCTAGGAACTCTTCTAAAAAGTGTTACTTTGATGCCTGGCTAGCTCTTCTTTCTTGGGAGAAATGTGCTAACCTGCTAAACCACTGTGAAAAGAAATATTTCAAATAATTATCAGCCACGACTTCAAGAGCACCAGATACACCATGCCCCAATGGGGTCACAGTCTGCACAGTATAAAGGACAATGCAGTTAATTCTGAGAAAACATTACACACACTCTTGAAAATCACTGTGCAATGCAAAATTGCAACAAATCCTATAAGGCTCATTGGAAAAATGGACACAAAATATTTGGCAATGAAACATTAAAACAGAAAACATAATTTAAAAACTGTAGCAGTATTATCATGCTAACATTGCAGTAAATACTACATTTTATATTTTCTGTTTGATTGGTACTGGGGATAAAACCCAGTATATTGACCACTGAGCCACATGCTTAGCCCTTTTTCTTTTTTTCAATTTTGAGACAAGTTCTCATTAAATTGCCCAGTATGAGAGGCATGGTGGTGTATGCCTGTAATCTCAGGGCTCAGGAGGCTGAGGCAAGAGGATTGCTATGAGTCTGAGGCCAGCCTGGGCTACATGGTAAGTTTGATGCTAGCCTGAAATGCATAATGAAACTCTATCTCCAAAAAAAAGTTGCCCAGGATGGCCTCAAACTTGTGATCCTCCTGCCTCAGTCTCTACAGCAACTAGGATTACAGACATGCACAGCTATACTTTATTTTGAAAAAAGATCTGGGGTTTGTTTGTGGAAGTGGCTGTCAGAAAGGCATCTGAGTATTGTGAAGGGTTGGGAGAGGATAACCTGGAATCAGAAGGAAAGATGGGACACATCAGGAGGCTGGAGGTGGCCCATAATATGGCAATAACACGTAGTGAACAAAGGTAACTAGCGGACTACTGATGTGTGTGCACGTGAGTGATTTGTGCATTCCTACACGGCTCTGTTCAGCTGGTTGCAGTTTTCTGTGTTCACCTAGTGTTTCTCAAGGGCAAAAATCATGCACAAGAAAACAAGAAATTTGCATTATGCTCAAATTGTTCTCTAATGTATCAAAACTGTGTTGGAACAACTTTAAGATTTTAAAAAGAATGTAGAATAGAACAGATTGTACTTTGCTTATTTGACAATATACTTTTTCTATTATTTCTAGGTTATAAACCAGGTTGTCTGTGATGGAAAATATAGATACACACAAAAATCCAAATTTAAAGCCTCCAGAAAATATTTTCAGTATCTCTGATAACTATTAGACTGAGTCTTTCCTGCTCTATTCCTTAGTAACCTCCTTCTGTAGGAAAGATTCAGCACCTGGGATCCTCCTAGTTTTGCGTCCTCTTCTCCATAAATAGTATCTGCTTTCATGAAAGAGTGAGATCAATTTATTCTTACTACAGTATATGAGACTGTTATGGTTTGTATATAGATGACCCCCCCCCCACCCCAATCCTCATGTAGTCACAGAAGTGGCTGAATCTAGCATTTGTGATTGGCTCCTTGTCTAGTGCTGGGATTGGCAGTGTGAGTTCTACACCCACCCAGGGGTGGAGCCGACATACAATGTAAGGTCGGAATGGGGGTGCTTTTGTCTCTTTGGCGCAGTTTGCTCTTGCCGCTTGCAGCTGCCATGAACGGCTGCCCTCTTTTACTCTGGCTGCTTCCTTGAAGTGTTGCCCCAGTGCCATGCCACCTTGCCTTGGAGTCAGCTGATTATGGACTGAAATTCCCAGAAACTGTAAACTAAATAAACCTCTCCTTCCTTCACTTTGGGCGTCAGGTATTTTGTCCCAGCAACGAGAAAAAAGTGACCAAGACAGAGACTGATAAGGTAAAAAGACTAGGAATAATTTTATAGTAAAGTTACCTGCTAAAGGAATTTGGTATGAACTTTTAGGATGTTAGGCCTTATTAAACCAATGGGGCAGCTATTAAAGATAAAATGATCTTTTTATAGCTCACAAATAATAGCACTTAATGGTCACCTACTAGAACAGTAACTTTCAGTGTCTTCGTCTATCCTGGTTGTGTAAGGAATGGTGATAGCACCAGAAAACACGTGTTTTTATTTTGGTTCCTTGTCAAATTAGTTGTTTGAAAGATGTTTTCAGGGCTGATTCTGGCACCTTTAAATACTGTTCAGGGAGTTGTTATGAGAAATAAATGGAAGAATATTGTGCTTGTTGAATATTGTGCTGTTGGCACCATGCTTGTCATGCCAACAGGAGGTAGCATGTAAATGGGTAGCAGACAGTCATGGGGCCTAACTGAAATCTCAGCCCTATACTTTCTCATCCTTGGAGGTTGGATATATATGTATGCAGCATATCCCATAATATGGCAAAAACATGTAGTGAACAAAGGTAACTGGCAGACTCCTGAAGTGTGTGCTCAGTCTCCCTAAGTTTGGTTTTTTCATCCATTCAATAGGAACAATGATCCTCTTAAGAAAATAAAGAATATGTCACAGTTCTCAGCACAATGCCTAGACATACTCAATACATGTTTATTAATAACCACATAGGAAATTAATAAGAACTGGATGCTGTATGTATACCACAATAGAAATTTACTCATTTAATAGCATGTAACATGCTACACATATAAGCTGCCCAAATATGTACCAAATACCACTGGATACATATGAATTTCAAGAGACACTAAAGCTTATCCCAGAAAATGTGGTTTTAGCTTTGTACTTGCTGAATAACGCAGAGGTTCCTGGTCCCCTCAGTGAATAGCAGCTCAGACCAGCTGGACACAGTGCTGCCCTCACTTGTCTCCCTGGAATAGCATCACCTGCTAGGTCAATGCTGGGATTTTTTAGCATATTTTTCCTTTTTTGGAGCCACAAACAAAATCCTTAAATGTGAAATACCTACCACATTGCAAATAAAGATGTTAAGCAATTTTGTCTTTTCTTTCCATTTTAAGGCCACTGAAATTTTTACTTTAAAATTATAATGTAGATGAATTAACATTGCTGAAATGTGTGTATTCTAGGTGTATCTGAGCCCAAGCTTCTGTGGGCAGGGACTTAGTCTTGTCTGCTGCTCTACCCACAACAACTCAAAGCATGTCTGGACTATTGTGGGTACTTGTGCTAGTTTCCTGTTTCCATGTAACAACTCACCATACAACAGACACCTGGAATTTCACAGCTTCTGTATGGGGAGTCTGGACATAGCATGACTGGATCTTCAGTTAGGGTCTCAGAATGCTGCAATAAGGGTGCCTCTTGGTTGATGCTGCTGTCTTGTTTGAGGCTTGACTGAAAAAAGGTCTACTTTTGTAAGGAGAATTCAGTCCTTTCTGGCTGTGATACTGGGGGCTTCTGTTTCTTACTAGGTATCACATGGGGGCTGTGCTCAGCTCTGAGAACAGCTTTAGTTCATTGCTGTGAGGGTCCAACATAGGCAGCCCACAACATGGCCAGTAAGGAGAAAGAAAGAGTACAAAGAGGTGGGAGCCTTGGTGTTAAATAATGCACACATATGAGTAGATGTAATCACGTACATCCTATCACCTTTGTCTTGTTTTGCCACTTACAAGCAAATCGGAGGCCATCCCCATGCTCAAGGAAACAGAATGACAAGGGCGCGAGTGCTACAGGGCAGGAGGCACGGGGACCACCCTAAGAATGCACTCACTGCCAAGCACATATGATGCAGAATTACAGTTCATGGTTAACCCAATCATATGAGCAAGTTTAAATTTTGAATCCTTTATTCTACTGCAATTAGTAGATTTTGAATTCATTTTTAGGTTAGAAAATCTCAGATAAAAATGACTTGTTAAAATGCACCTCAGGCTTATAAACTTTTGAGGGAGATGGTGAAGGGTAATGTTATCTTTTTTGTTGAAAAAACCATGCCTAGTGCACACAAATAAAGCAATGACATCCTATAGCAGAGTAAAATCTGTCAGGGTAAAGGCACTTAATTCCTGCTTCCTCTAGGCTGTTTTCCCAGATTTTTTGAGCATGCTGATTTCACCCAGAACTATATAACTCTATTATTTATTGATACACTAGTACAGAAAGCCAAGAACTCATCAGGCAAAATAAAGACATTTAAAAATTCTGCATGTACTTGTGAAATAGCTCATGTTAAAGTAATTTAATGATATGAATATCATGCAGACTGGATGATTTAAATAGAGCAGAGTGAATAGGAAAATGAAAGAGCTATGATTTCTAGCTTTTTGTCCACTAATGATTTATAGATAACCTACTTACCAGGACAACCACTCTGCCTAATGGATATATTTTAAGTATTGATGAAGAAGCTGTCAAATATTTGTAGGGTCTATGAAAGGAAGGAGTTGTCACAAGGGAACCGAGGAAGTTGCAGCTAGAGAGATCACTTGATGCAAATGATGAGTCTCTGGTGCCAAACAGGGTGGATCAGATTCCTCTTCACTGAGATTTGGGGGTCATGACTTTTCAGTGACTCCATCTTCTCACCGAGGAACAGGTGTAGTGGAAGAGTCGCCTCTAGGGTTTGTGAGAATTAAGTTAATACAGCTAAAGCATTTACAATGTAGCTAGGAAGACCAATGTTAGCTGTAAGCCTTAGTATTCAGAAAAAGAGATTTCGACATATCCAACTGACAATGGATCCAAATAGCTTCTTTCATAGAGACTTGAGAAATGGGGAAATGTTTACAAATTTGCTTTGATATCCTTAGAAATGATATGAAGGGATTAACAGAACATTGTGAAAAGCCCTTCTCCTTTTTGCAAGCCAATTTGTGAAAGTAGACTCCATGTTTTAAGATGTTACAAATGGAAACTTTTTTTGTAACCTCATAAAGGTCTCCTATCTTTCCTCTGACAATCTATCTACTTTCCTTCTAGGATCTGTATAACTTATTTTTGGATCTTTATTGTCTCCTGAAATATGTCTAACTGCCTTGAGTTCTAAAGTCCTCCTTTAACATAAACTGGGATTTTCCAATCACAGCCTTGACTTTCCTGCCTCTTTGATCTCCACCTTCTTTCAGAAAATGACACTTCCGTTGTTGGTGTCAGTTTCCTCAGGTCCAGAGTGCCACACCTGCCTCCATCTCCAGACTGACTTCTCCTCGGAGATAAACCTCAGTATCTTTATCCCTGGGATCATGTCCACTTCAAAGGGCAAATGATGAGAAATGCCCTTAAATTTTTTCAGGCATCTCTGTGCTCTAAGCTAGAAGAAGGAGTTTCTTTTTCTTTTGGCTTTGGGGATAATTATTTCACCAGATCAATACAACCAGAGAAAGTTAACCTCCACATTGATTGACTCTGGCTGACTGGAACAGAAGTCTGCACCAGAAATGCTGCAATGAATGGTCTCATGATGAAAAATCCAGCCAACGAACACACACTAAAAATAACACTGACAAACTTCCCATTGCCTTCTTACTCTATTTTGGCTTTTGTAAAATCAGAACCTGAGGCTCATCTCTTGTTTTATAGATGGGAAAATTCAAACTCAAGAAAACAGTGTCTGTCATGAGCTCACAGGATCACTTCAAGTATAAGCTGGGACAGATCCCAACCCAATTGCTGGTTTCTTGGGGCTCTCTGTCTTGTGGCAGGATCTCTTACACATGAGAGGGAAGTGTTTAACAATTAGTTAGAAAGCCAAGATGAACCCATTTCAAATTCTGCTGGACACAGATTATGTTTTCGTTAATACTCCTATATACTGCAGTGCAATAAAACATTAGGGTTATCTTCACAGATCCTTAGATAGTCCTTATGACATAACTATCGAGTAACTCTTAAAGACTCTACACAGTAGAATTTAATTTTCTAGACCATTCACATCCCTGCCTTATTAGGTTCTTAAGTATTTTTCAAAAATATTGTCAGATGTATTCATTCTAATAAGCATTTGGGGAAGCTTCATATACAGAAAATAGTCCTCAACTTCATTTTATTTTGCGTGTATAGGAAGATATCTATTTAATCAATCAAAGTCTCATTTACCCTAAGATTTTCTAGTAGATTCTGATATTAACATCACATTCCAGGTTGAATATCCCTTATCCAAAAGTGCTTGGGGCCAGAAGCGTTTCAGATTTGGGGTGCTTTTTTTAGGGGGGATTTCAAAATACTTGAATATACACAATGAAATACTTAGGGATGGAACCCAGTCTAAATATAAAATTCATATACCCTACACATGTAGCCTGAAGGTAACTGTATAGAAAGGAAGTTTTATAGAATATTTTAAGATAATTTTGAGCATGAAACAAAATACTTCACATAGGGCATGACACACTGCAGAAACTCAAAAAATGCATAAAATAATGGGCAAAATTATGTAGTGAAACAGTTAATACATAATGAATATCAATTTATATTTAAAAAATGCAAACACCTAAACTACAGATAATTTGCCTAGGGATAAGTAAAGCAGATGTAAAAATATTCAAAAGCAGATCATTGCCTGTGTATATGCTTGGGTTTACATGAACAATCATTAAATGTATGAGGAGTCCTTCCAACATATTAATTGGGAAACAACTTTGCAAAATAAATTTCAAAAGACAGTGCAATTGTGCTACAAATTTCATTAGATACTTATTTATGTAATTAGTGGAACATTTTCTTATTTTTTATTAGTAAATTATTTCTTATTTCCATAGTTTAAAAAATATTATTGCTAATTAAAATAAGTGAAGGGAAATATGTAAGTCAAGTAATATCATGGAACAAAAAGACAAAGCAAACAAATGAGCTTTCTGGGAAGCAGGAGAAAGAGTCATTAGCTGAAATAATGTCCATGTTAAATCATTATGGCCCATTTTATCTTTCAAGTTTTTCCAGTGGAAACATCTAGAAGTTGGGATCTAGACAGGGTAAATGGATCTGGTTGGGGATCTTGATTGCCACATACACCACCAGATGGCAGAAGCTCCTTGGTATGCATGAGAGGCTGTTGTCAATGTGTTTGGGATTAAATTTTTGGGATCAAATTTTAAAAATTCAGGTCAGAAAAGACAAAGACATCAAATGTATATGAAGAACATATTTGTGTAAGTTTGCAGTTTTATTTCTTATGTCTCAAAGGAAGACTGCTAGGAACAGAATCACTTACATATTATTTTATGTTCTAGGATGTTCACATACAATATTTAGTTTTCATGGGAAAACAAATCCCTGAAAGAAGCCCAGAGACAATCCTCATTTCTGTGTGTTAGGGTTTAACATATCATCCTTGAATTAATGTATCTAAAATGTAGGACCGGGAGTCCCACCCACCTGAGATAATAATGCTTCTAAAGCAAATGCTTAGGCTAGAAAGGGACATAAACAAATGTAAAGGGCACTGGAATGCTTGCTTCTACTGCACATGTTAATTTATTTGAACCTCTTTCTTTCCAGTAATTTAAGATCCATTAACTCCCTCAAGATACCACTAATTGATTATGGTTGAGATTACAGAAGAGAAATTTAGGATTGAATTAGCTCAGACAGTAAAACCGCCTGCTCCTTTCCATAGGTAACTTTCCAGTTAGGCTATCTAGGAAGAACACTGAAATGATGTATTGCATTTGATATTGATGGGCAGTGCTATTTTAACTGTTTCTCAGTAAAGTAATCAGAAAATGTAGTTTCTCTAACACAGCACTAACAGATATGATGCTACTTTTTATTTATGTTATATTTTAAAAATGTAAATAAGTAGAAACAGGTGAAAATAATTTTTCTAATACATGTTGGCTACCAGGGTATATCCAAGGTATACCATTATTTTGGTATGTAAGCAACAGAAAAATGTATGAATGACATATTTTGTATTCTTAAAATTATTTTGTGCTAGTCTTCAAAACAAATTTGGTGTGTATTTACACTTGTAGCACATCCCAATTCAGCTACTTTTGAAGTGCTCAGTACCATATTAGACAGCATGGCCCTACCCATCCAATAAGGGATAATTAAATCATTTAATAAATCAGATCACCCAAATTGTTCTAAAATTTGTTTACATTACATATTTTTGCAGTTTTGAGAACTGTTTTTAGTTGTTATTGGAAACTGACCATGTCTGTGCACAATGAAATATGGAAAAAATCTTTTTTGAAAAATAAGATTCAAATGAAAGAAAATTTGAAGATCAAGTTCTTAACATGAAAGTGAGTAAACAAAATCCCTGCATTACTACTCTGTATCGATATTACCTGCAAAATAAAAAATGTTTTTATTAAAATTATCTTTTAAACCATTATCATTTTACCAGCGAGAAAGAAGCTTGACAACACAATGAAATTCTTACTTTTAAACTATTTAGGGTGCAATGACTGGTAAGATAAATGGGGGAGAATTTCTCAGACTCTAAGGGTATATGACCTAAAAATAACCTAGAAGCATGATTTGGTTTTGCTCTTGGACTTACTTCTCTGTTTCTAGATCCTACAGAAACTTGAATCATTTGAGATGCTAATTCTTTAGGATCATTTTTTAAAGACACATTGTGCAGCTTGCAAGGATTATAAGATAACATCAGTTTACACTGCCATCTCCGCAGGTATTTTTAGCTTCCCCATCATCCAGATGCAGCAACACAAGGGCTGTATGAGAAACAGCAGTGTGTGTAGGTACCAAGGTGAGTGGGTGGCTGCACAGCACCCGCAACTGCATAATGAAGGACTCCAAATGTCACTGCTGATGTTCGATACCGAGAGCCCTGAAGTTGATCCACCACATATTTATATCCTTCACTAAAGAGCCAGAGACACTGCTTAGATAATATTATGGTGTGTGTTTTCTAAAATAGTCTGTAGCTAGCACTTGCCAGAAGTCACTCTATTTTTAATTTGTTGCTTATTTATTTTTTGAGGAGTGGGGAGGAACTTAGTGTCTCGAAAAACCACTAGATGGAGAGTTTAGAAGTGAGGGCAAGGCAAGCAACATGGACAACTGAGACAAATAGGCCTGGTTCTGAATGCCTCTGTGAGGATAGAAGAAATGGTCTGTTCTCATCTTTTCCCTTTCCTCCAGTTCCTTAAGGTGGCCTTATGCCACCTTCTGCCTGCAACCTATGTACCCTATAGTAGACCAATTCTGTAGATACCACTTGGTTTCCCAACTTTTGCAAGCCTTTCCTCTCCCTGCCCAATCGTGCCTTATCATAAAGGTCCATTCACTAAGCAACTGACCAACTTGTCAACTGAGGGGCAGGTAATTTAATGCCCTAATATTGCTCTAATTCCACAGGCTTTCCAAGACAACAGTTTCTTCCTGGCATCTTAGCAGTATCTCAGAAGACAACACTCTTATTTCTGTTATCAGTACAAGCATACTTATTCAGTGATGTATGTTTCAGAAGGAAGACAGCAAGGGCAGGCTTTGAAACATAGGCAGGGTTCTAGGGCCCAAATCACATACACTGCTTTTTCCATTTGACCCCAGAAAATCAGCTCTTTCAATAGTACAGTGCTCCCATATCCTGACTTTTCCATTTGGTTCTTACCTAGTCTGGGTAGTACTGAAATCTATCTATCTGATTAATATAGACTAGTGTCATATAAATGCAAAAATGGACAGTGAATCGTGACTCCTCTTGATTAGTTCACATTTTTATAATAGACCCTTAATTATCAAGTCACTAGTTGACTGACTACTTGGAACTGGTCTGTATAAATCACATTAAAGCAGAACCTAGCCCAAGGTACGAAGTCATAGAATGTAAGGAAAGGAGAAATTCTAGAGGAATTGTAAGAAATGTAAGATTCCTTCAAGTGCCTCCAAACCTCCTCCATTATATTTCAGGGAAGAGGAAAGGACAGAAGGCAGGGCCTTAGGAATATTGCCCATTATCGAACTGTCTATGTGTCTGTGTGTCTATCTATTTTTATTAGCAAATTTATATTTTAGTTTCCAAAAAATATTTATTAGCTTTCCATCTGTACTTTCAGGAATTAAAAAGAATGGCAACATAGACAGACATAAGTCTTTACTCTCATAAACTTTCATTCTACTTAGAAATAAAAAACAGTAACCAAATATATAAATTGGAATATTTCAAACTTTTTTTGTGTTATGAAAATGAAACTACATGCGATAGAGTAGGAAGACAGGCTCCTTTATACTGGTCATTTGAGATAAACAATACCTAGAATTGAAAACTGAATGAAACTTAAAGACCCAACAACTAGAAAATTTTACACTGAGACATGATGGAACATAGCTGACCTGGTGGTAAAAAGTAAATTCCATAAATACGGAAACAGAATTCCTCCACGCATGTGACTCTTAACATTCGTGAGGTTCAACATAATGTTCTGTTTTTAACCTCCACTCTTTATAAGCATGTCACTTAATCAACAAAACTCATAGCCGTAAGTTATTATCCTGGATCTATTTTATAGCTATTCTAAGATTCAATGCATAAGAAATAGAAGATGACAACAAAGATTTTCTACTTAGTTTCAACAAAGGAACCCTCCAATTTAAAATTTTAGAAAAACTAACATGATGGTCCATTTAGAATTCTGAAATGTCTAAATTCCTTCAGAGAAGCTTTTTTCTCTTGTCATAATATGTAGCCTTGGGTTTATGAACTTGGGATAGTTTATTCTTGGACTAATCTTGCACTGGGTATCTGACATTTCAAAAGCAATAAATTATTGTCTGTGTGGCTTAAACTTAAATTGTCTTTTGCTCACCAACTTTAGAACTTATCAAAGCAAATTATGACCCTTGTAACTGATCTTACATACTCTGAGGATAAATCTGCTTATCTGACTTTCTTTCTTTATCCATTCTTTTTATTCACTCACTGTTAAGAATTGTGCCTCGTTAGGGCAAACAAAAGCCAATTTATAGGCTTAGCGGGTCTTTCTTTTTTTACTTTTCATCATATTCATTTTTTAAAAATAAATTTTCAGTACAAGTATCAAAGTTTACAGTCCACATATATACTCTTTCACTTTATTGTTCCTTGTTAATTTCCCCCCAAGCAGTCATCCCCAGTGATCTGGCCTCAGAGGGGACAGAGCAGTATGTTGGCCAAGAGTCAGCTCTTTCCAAACAACCAATTGTATGTCTGTTAAAAGGTAGACTCCAGGTTCTGTCATGGATCAAATAAATGATAAACTCATAGGAACAGGCTCTGAAATCTATATTTTATACCAGAATCCTAAGTATTTCTCACACAGTTGAGAATCCAAATTCTAGAGCACTAAGGTGAGTTGTATGCTCCATCTTGAGTCTCATATGCTCCAAAGTACACAATTTCACAGCAATTTAAAGATATTAAACAGGACCACAGATTGCAACTACTTTAACATAAATCATGTTTCATTCTCACAACTGCCTTGAAAAGGAGGCAGAAGAAATGAGTCTTGTGATTTTCCTAATACAGATAAGACAGCTGAGATTCAGAGGGAAAAAATGATGTGCCCTCTGCACATAATGAATAAAATGTGGGCTGAGTCTTGATTTCAGGTCTTCCAAGAAGCTCCATGCTCCTGTTTTCTGAATTGACTTTCTTCTCCCAACCTGCTGCTAATGTCCTATCCAAGGGATAACTGAGCAGCTGGGGCTGGATAGAGAGTCTGGCTCACGTGTGGTTTTCTCCCTGGCCACTTCTATTGCTCTGTTGTGGGGGCCTCTCAGTGATACTGCATAGCCTCTGCTTCTTTATAAAAGCATTTCACATTAAATGACCTAGGAAATCATTAAGTGAGAGTGTCTCTGGTGAGTCCCTCCTGAACTTTTTCATTAGGATGGAGCAGGGACAGGAAATCATAGGAGAAATGAAAGAAGATGTTTTCAGAAAGGCGAAGACAAAGACTGAGAACCTAGTCACATCCTGGAAACTTTTAAGATCATGATGCAATTATCATTGGAAAAGTCAAACAACTGGTATAAGAGCAGGTATCTTTATAAATACCCTCACCCCAACATTCAAAGCAGGAGCAAACATTTCACCTAACCATGTGCCTGATCCTGCATTTTACTGTGTGATTTCATTTAGTTGTAAGAGTAATACAATCAGGTGGGGGATAGTCATCTAACGCCAGAAGAACTTGAGTCTCTAAGAAACTTGTCAGGACTATAGTACTGAAGCAGATTAAAACCCAAGTCCTATCTGATCCCACTTTTACCACTGTGCATTTGCCCACTGGAACAAAATCAAATCCTTCAATGGCAGGACCTATTATACATATACACAAACTTTTTCTTTGTGCGTATGTGTACATTTAAAACGAAAAGGCATTTCTTTCTTATTTGCCATTTAGTCAATATCTAACACAATTATTTCTACCCAAAAATCAGCACTGGAAGAAAAGCCTGTTATGCTATCAGAAACAAGAGCTGCTTCATGCAGATTGTACATTACACACTTTTAACAGGAGCTAAACCAGTTTGCATAAAAGTGTGACTACGTTT
The DNA here is from genome assembly GCA_004365215.1 of Cuniculus paca. NCBI lineage: Eukaryota > Metazoa > Chordata > Mammalia > Rodentia > Cuniculidae > Cuniculus > Cuniculus paca. Next base: position 30,910 of record RJWT010002987.1, read on the forward strand.
CCCCATCCTTCCTAGCAGGAAGACAGGCAACATTTCTACAGGAGAATCCACTGCCACCTGACTAAAATTAGATGGTCCACATTTATGCTTTGAGTTGGTGTCATTATCTCAGCTGCAGTGTGGGAGTTTAAACCCATAATCTCTGCATATTGAGAACAGATCCGACCTGATCTGAATAATTGCAAGAGCTTGAGAAATTCACTCTTCCACATTACTTCATTCTGGTGATGAATTTTAAACGGGGACCCTTCTGAATTTCCAGCAGAAGAATGCAACGTCTGCTAAGCGAGAATTCAATGCACCAAGTAACAGAAACTAACAACTCCAATGCTGAGCACATTAGGGAGGTATAGTGTGACTACACAAGAGGTGTGAATGCTATCAGATGTCCCTGAATGGCTACAGGTTGAAGCTTACTTCTGAAAGCAGGGGTTAGGATGGAGAACGGCGTGTCACCAGTTGGACACTCTACAGATGGTCAGATCTTAACATGCAGCAAAACACGGACTCAATTTAAATGGGATCTCATTTTTAGGTATTTTTTCCTTCTAAGTGAAAAGCTGCAGAAATATGGAACTAATTAGAAATATTTTTATAACTACATAACACAAACTTCCAGCATGTGTGAGTGCCTTAATGGATACTGGATAATAGTGTGAAAAATATTTGAAAGGTTATTTTTGAGGAATATAAATATATAGCTGTCCTAAAGATAGTAACATAGTAGCAGATTTCATAAGAACTGAAGGCAAATGTGATAGCCTTTTTTGTTTTGTTTTGTTTTGCTTGTTACTACCAAATTCAGCTGGAAGATAATTGGCCACTGAAATCCACTTTTCATTTTATTTTTCTAAATTCAAATTCACTCTCTCTGGTCACAATGTGGAGAACACTGTAATGACACAGTGAGGCAGAAATAAATTAGTCTTTATGTAAGTATGGAGCAGTTCTTGTTTTACTACATTCTAGTATTCTTTTATTCTACATTTATTTGTAGAATGTGTGTACACTATTCACATGCCCATGAATAAAATAATGCTAACTCTAGATCAACATTATTTCAAAAGAGGATCATATCTTCCAACAATATCATCTTGCTTCATTTCCCAAAAAAGATGTTTAAATACAAAAATTTTAACGCTACTGAAAAGAACATTGGACCTTATTTTCACCTACTGCACTTTATATTAAAAAATCATTCTTCACAAGTTAAGACTTCAACGCTCTTAAAGAGTTCTGGGGAGTGAAATTATATTTGCCTCAGGAAAAATCAATTATTTCTTTCAATAGCATTGAGACATCTATTCTCTCTCCACAAAGCCCAAGGCAACTGTTTCTACTTTTTTGCTCTAGACTTTGACCTTGTATCTGGTTGCTTGACACTGCTTCAATGTGTCAACTTTTACTACAAAGACTTGAATTAGAACTGGATTTTCTGGGGCAAGCACTTCTAACTCCCATAGCCCCTTCCATGACGTAATTTGCTGAAGAGATGGAAATTTTAAGGAAAAGAGAATATAGGGCACAAATGTCATCAGGATAAGTGATAAAGAACTAGAAGTGATCAGAGGCTTCTGAAAATTTGCCAGCAAGTCAACGAGGTTTTATTTCTTTGTGCTTTCAAAAAATTAAGTTGTTGATGTTTATGTTTACTAAAGTTTGAGTATAACAAATTTTTACTCACCTGTAAGTAGGTGAAATGTCTTTTCCAATGAGAACCCGGCATTACTGAATCCTTCAATCTTAGAACAATAAATAAATTTGTTTGTAGGTGAAAGAAGTTGGACTATGGCATGTGTCAAGCTTAGATTAACATTGTCGAATAGCTGTGGATTGAGATAAGCCACAGAATTTATTAATACCAAGTTTCAAGTAATATACTGATGTTGACATTGCAAAGATATACTGTTTGAGAGTACCCGATGTTTGCACAGTACTTTTAAGGTTTATATTCACTATTTCATTTAAATTCAATTATAAGTGAACTAGTATTATTTTTTCTACTTTAAATAACAGTTAACATTTAGAAAAGTTTTTAAAAAAAAAGAAAGAAAAGTTTTAACATGTTTTAGAAATAATAGTAATTAATTGACTAATAACTGTTTAAATCTTGTAACAATCCTATTCTCCCCATGTGCAAATAAGAAAGTGAGGATATGGAAAAAAAAGATTTCTCAAGATTAGACAACAAGTAGACTATGCAGGATTTTTGGTCAAATAGGAGTGAGAGAATGCTTGTATATGAATGTAAGTATAAAGGAGAAAGTTGCAACTGGAAGAACAACGCCACAGTCAAGTGTTGCATGCCTCCCACAGTCCATTGCCAGAATCACAGTGTGCCGTGCTGTGCAGCAAGCAGCAAAGCCGGCTGCTCCATCCATCCTCTCCGCTTCTCAATACTCCAAAACAGATCATGGCAGTTCTCTTGGAAGGGAGTGCTTATCATGGAAAACACATATTTTGAAAGTTCGTATCACACAACACCAACACCACAGATGGTTAAAATAGCCAGGTCGATGTCCACAGACGTAGCTGGCGGGGGTGGGGGATGGGGTTCAGTGTGCCAGGATCTCAAAACCCCAGTATTTGCAAGGTTTGAAAGCAGTGAGGCTCACTCCAATTCCAGGGGAGCCTCTGGAAATGGCTTGACATCACCCACATTGAGGAGACTTGGTTACATATTTTTTTTTTACTATAACAGATCTTTCATGAAAGATACTGACATGATTAAAGCAGCTATTTATTTTGGAATACTAATTAAATTTAATAATGATGCTTTGATATTGTCCATGTGTATACTTTTCAGGAATCTTCAAGCAAACAGTTATGGATTCTGAGAATTAAAATGTTTGAGTTTTTAAAAAAATATTTTTCCTTTCATTAATGTTTTTTGTTCCCAACAAAATTTCAGGATTCATGAATTTAGAATAATCTCAACCTATATTTCTTGATTCCTTGACTAAGCACAATTGTTAATCAGAATCAGTGATAAAAGACTATATGCTGAAGATGGTCCCTTGACCCAAGGTCAGAATTGCAAGGTCATTTGGAGACAAAATCATTTTTCTTACAAATCTGGTACCACTGGATTTGATATGAGTCATCCTTTTACTCCTTCTACGAGATAAGCTGCCTGCCTAATTCTAACATGTTTTTAATTACCCAAATCTTGTATGTTATGCAAACTACTTGAGTTCTGAACTTATTGTCTAATGGTTTATTTGACTTCATTTCCTTTTAGAATGATTCCACTTTTAATTTAATAATGTCTTAATTCCTTACCCACATTTTTAATGGAGGCAATAACACAACATTCATCATAGGACTGATGAGTTAATATAATCTTAAAGTACTCAGAACAGAGCCTTCTATATAAGCACTATTTAATTATTGGGTGACAGTATGTTGGTGTTACTTTTACTGGATACATAATAAGAGATCATATCAAAATCTTTTTATTAGGCATGATTTGTCTCATGAATTTTAGAAAGAAACAAACAGATTTCATACTTACATTTAAAAAACAGAATTTGGTGAATATAAGTAGAATAATTATGAAGTAGATCATTATAACATCAAAAATTAGATTGCTTAAAGTGTGGGTTCTATTTTAAACTTTTTTCCTAACTTAGAATCCAGTTTATATGCACATCAGTCGAAGAAAGAAATCCCACTGATTTAAGCAGGAGACTAGAATAGCAAACCTTTGGTGCTAAGGGGATTATGTTTCAGAACAACATCTACTTTTGAAGAGATGTGATTTGAAGTGCTTTAAGAGTCATTGTATTTTCTCTCCTCAACTTGATGGATGGTCTAATCCTTTTCTGTTCATTGATGTGTACATCTTTTCCTGCTGTCTTACCCCAACAATGTGGTCACAAAGGTCATTAAATCTTTTTCAAAATATTAGTTTATTATACTTTACTAGGGGTGATAAAGGAAAATTTAACATTTTTAGAACTCTTTACATAAGAAAAGAGACAATATTCCAGGTATACTTTGTACAATTGCAAGGAGAGCCGGGAACATATTTCCTGTGAATAGCAGCCCCTGGATCCCAGAGGTCAGTGGAATGGTGCCCTGGAGCTGCATAATGGGACAGTACTGAAGATGTCCAGATCATAACACTTTATTCGGTTAGGGGCCATAATGAAACATGCTCTAGCTGCATGGACACTTGAGTATAATGTGCAACGGCCTAAAACATTTTGCAGATATTCCAAAAACCACAAATAAAATTACCCAAAATTGATCTTAATTGAAATTATAGCATAAAATATGAAATATTTCTTTCTTGGTCTTTATTCCTGACATGGGAGTCTATAGTACATTTCAAATATGATTTTACATGTATTCACTCCAATTTATTATCAGACACAAATAAAAGGGCATTAGAAAATGCTAATATTTATTGAAGAAAAAATTTTGTCTCTAGTAAAATAATAGAATTTGAAACGCTAATGCTAACATTATTTATTTATTTATTTATTTATTTATTTATTTATTTATTTTATTTGGTAATGGGGATTGAACTCATGACTTTGTGCTTGCCAAGCAGGCGCTTATGCTGCTGAGCTAAATGCCTGGCCTGCTAACATTTTTTAATTTGGAAAGAATTTCTTTTTTCCATTTTGATTGGTAAACTCACGTCAGGTTACAGAGGAACCTTTTGGAAAAAGAAAATTAACTAAAATTTTATAACTCAAACGGACCTTTAAAAATGCTCCAGAAGAATTTATTTTTCAGCATTACTCTTTTAAGCCATTTCTGAAAGCAAATAATTATCACCTCGTGCTCTATGATTGGTCATGTTTGTATGCACTTTGGTGTATGTGCACACATGTTTATATGCTTGGCCCAAGAAGCATGAAGCGCAGTTCTAGCCTTGACTCTTAACAAGTACTACATGATGCTGAACAAGTTCTCTTCAATGCTCTGGGTTTCAGTTTCCTTATATAATAAAGATATTAGAAAATGACCTATCAGATTTCTTTTCATTCTAATACTCCATGAAACAATTTTCTCACTCTCCACCATGTCACTGTTATTCAAAGTTATACCTCCATCATAGAAAACTACTTGGCACAAGAAATGGCATCAAATTACTGAGCTGTTGAGTAAAATCGCTTGCATGTACATCTTTCCAGGTTGATGCCAACAGGAGACTCTAACCCACCTCCTCTGGCTCTGAATCTCCAGTTACATTACCCTCCTTCAAGGCATCTCCACATCTCACGTATGTATTTCAACAGCCTCCAGTATCCTCTCTGCTTTCCCTTTTGCTACCCCCAAACTTTTCCACAGAGAAACCAGAGCAATTTAAAAAAACACATTTGATCACAGATCACATCATACTAGCGGTGAAAAATGGGAATTTAACATTTTTAGAACTCTTTACATAAGAAAAGAGACAATATCCCAGGCTATACTTTGTACAATTCCAAGGAGAGCTGGGAACATATTTCCTGTGAATAGCAGCCCAGTCACTCCTATGCTTGCACAACAGTCAAAACTAAGTATGTGACCTCTCTTCTGGCTGATACTGATCTGTTCTCACCTCATGTCCATCTCTGATCACTCTTCCACTCCTGTCCCAGCTGGTCACTCCCTCTTTGCTGGGAGGCGTACCCCACCCTGCTCCAAAAGTGCACAGGCAGGAAGGCTCCTCCTCCAATGGGCTCTCTTCAAACCCATGATCTATAGTAATCACTGGCAAGTCTCTATCACATCACTCTGTTCTAAAATTCCTGAATGGCTACTTACTATCTGAAGAAAGTTCACATCACTGTCTCTTGGCACCCATGAGAATGTAAATCCCTTCAGGTAGGATCTTGTCTGCTTGGTTTATACTGAAACGATGGATTACTGCTCAACACACTGAATATCCTTGACAAATGCTTACTCAATAATGAGTAAATGAATGAATTCCTGCACTGCATTTATTGACTCAATTTAAATCACCAGTTATTTCACAATGATAATTTTAACAAGTACATGGTGTTCAAAATGGTTGATATATTAAATTGTATTTATAGTATTTCATATTTTATTCAAATTTGTTTCATTCCTGAATGAAGTGTATCTATGAATCTTCTTTATTTCATAGTAAGTAAACTTTCTTCCATCGTTTCCAATGTGGAAATGATAAAATCTTCAGAGACTAAAGAAGATGAATTTTCTAAAGCTGTATCTGAAGGTTTAGAAAAATCTTGACCAGTTTCTAATAAATTATAAAACATAAATCACAAAGTCAAACTATTTTCTTGTTCACCGTATTAGTGCTAGACAGAGAAACACTTGGGTATTTTATAGTCATTATTTTTCATACATTTCAATATGTTTGCATTTGCCAGGACATGCCAGCCTGGGAATGCAGCAGTGAAAATGAGTCACTGTAACAGTAATACAACTGAATTCTACAGCTCAGTATCCAATAAATAAATTGCTAAAGCTGCAGTCCTCTATTTCTCTCCTCAAAATCACTGCATTTTGAAGTAAGGGATCCTTAGAATTCCTTACAGTCCTTTCCAATTTAAGAAGCCCACCTGCCTTCTGCCCACTTCTTACTAGCCTCCTCATCAGTCCGCATCCCTATTCTACAACTTCTTTTCTTTCCACACCTTTGGTTTCTTCTGACGTCTGTCACCCTCTGTAGCATCACCCCTGTGCAAGATCCCCCCCCACATTGTGCTGTGTCTCATTAAAGACCCAGCAAATGATCGAGGCATGCACCTAGTTCTTCGGCTTCCTTCCTACATCAATGCAGAGTATGATGCATTATTCTGTAACTGATCTTACCTAGGTCTCCTCTCAAGTCAAATCTGCAATCTTGGCTGTATGATCTGACTTCAGTTCCCAAAACTGCTGCCCCAGACCCAATTTTCAAGACACCAAATCTCAGATTTTCTCTACAATCTAGCTAGTAGTGATGGCCTGTTGTCTAGAACCTAGCTTCATCATAGGTACATTTTTCCAACTAAACTTCTGTTCCCTTTCAGGAGACTCTCACAGGTTGCAGCAGTTATATGGCGGATATTAGTTTCTTTTTACTTAGGTCTCTTGTGCATGGAGAGCAGCCCTGATGATCAATTCACAATCTTGCCTCCATAGCTTATCAAACCTTCAGGTAAATCACCTGCTGGCCCAACTGACCATCCCACAGCCTCCTAGGAGGCCAAAACCACAGAGCTGTGGAAGACATCATCTCTCTAAATGCTTCTAGGTTGCAAAAATGATGCCCCATTTGTTTTTTGTTATATTAATAATGATTTATTAATTCTTTAATATTATTAAAGCACTATATTAATAATGGATTATATTAATATCACGAACTCATTATACTAATAATGAATTATAACAAACTCACA
>RJWT010002988.1:0-20704 GCA_004365215.1 Cuniculus paca
GCTATATATGCATGGCAATAGAGATGTCTCTTCAACATACTGATTTCAGTTCCTGGATATATAATCCCATAGTGAGATATTGCTGGATCTATCATATGGTAGCTTTATTTTAAAGGAATCTCTATATAATTTTTGAGACTAATTCTAATATAGCTGGATTTTAAGATATGACTTATAATAAAAAGCTCTTCCTCAACTTAATTTACACTTACCTGAAAATATATCACTATGTTATGCTAAGATGTTATGGCTGCTGCTTATTTGGCAAGTAAATTTGAGTAGGAGGCACTGATTCAAAGATGGTGAAATATACATAGGTAGCTTAAGGCTCTAATGTGAATGCAAACAACTGTGGATTAGCACGTTTATTTTGGACGAATAATTAGATCATCTGATTTTTGGGGAAGAACATGGCAAGGGTCTTCTCTACTTTCTTTTTATTAAATTTATGCTTAAACTGATACATAAATTGTACATATTAATGGAATAAGGTAATTGTTTTAATACATGTATATTTTGAGTAAGCTTAAATCAGATTACATGTTAACTATCTCTTCAAACATTTATCACCAAAATAACTTTTTGGTGAAAACTCTAAAAACTTTTTTCTAGCTTTTTGCAATGTATATTTCATTATTTCTGTAGTTACTTTATTGTGCAATCCCACACCAAAACTTCTGATACAAAGGACAATTTATCATCACACAAAAAATAGTCACTGAATATTGTTAAACATTACAAAGCAATGTGAATGGCAATAATCAACTCTTTACAAATATATGTGAATAATATAAAGGATTAGAAGGAATTATAATATTAAAATACTTCAGCAGTTGTTAGGATTATATTTTTTTCTTTCATTTTGGTAGTAAGTATAGTTTCAACAAAATCCATGCATAACCTCTGGAAAATGATAACATATGATTTCAAGTACGTAATAATTATTTTTTAAAAATTACTCTTTAAGATGACAGTCTAGGATATTTGTGAAACAAAAATATAATTGAAAAAAATACATGGATAACGACATTTCATCATAATAGCTCCTGTCATTAAACTTCTTTCAAGTTAGACACAAAATTATGTATCAGGCTTGAAGGAGAAATAGGAATGGGGTAGTGGGAGTAGAGAGAAAGTAGAAGTCAATACAAGTATCAGAATTCATACTATAAATCTTCCTATGATAGAAGAAATCATTGTCAATAAATGTTTTCTTCCACTCTGGATATCTAACCTGAGAAAGACTATCAGTAGATATAAAGTCCTGCCTCCACTATCATGTACATTTAAATTCCTGTCAAAATTACTAACATAAGTATTATATTAGTTATGTCTGGGTTAATTTGAGAAAAATGCAGTAATTGGAAAAATATATATTCTTTTCATTTTAGAACATACTAATCAGGTAGAGAATTAAACTACAGTTCATTACCTTTTTTACTAAGGATAGGTGCTGTAAATGTTTGGCCCTATCCTCCAAATTAACGTGTTAAAATTCTAACTCCTAAGGCCATGGCATTAGGAGAAATGGTCTTTCAGGCAGTGATTTAGTTATGAGTGTATTAGTGCCCTTGTAAAAGAGGCCCCAGAAAGCTGTTCTGTCTCTTCTACTATGAGGACATGCTACCGTGCACAAACTATGGAAAGAGACCATGCTAGATAGTCTACGAGTGCCTTAATCTTAGATTTCCTAGCCTCCATAACTGTGAGAAATAAATTTGTCATTTATAAGATATGTAGTTTATGGTATTTTGTAATATCAGCCCAGACAATTGATAAGAGGAAAGAAAAGGGAAATAATTTCTCTTTTAGTTAAAAATACATAGTATCTAGGCACAAATGAGAAAAGAATATTAAAGAATACTTTTTATAAGAATTATTCAATAATTTTTAAAAGAAATTAGTAAGAGCATAATGATTCTAAATATTACTATAATGAAAACTACTGCCATTACCTGAAAGTACTATTATTCTTTTTTTTTTTGCGGCACTGGGGATTGAACTCATGACCTCGCGCTTGCTAGGCAGGCGCTTAGGCCACTGAGCTAGATCCCTGGCCTATTATTCATTTTTATGATACACTTTTAACACATTTTGGTAATTTTAGGTTTCCAAAGCACACGCATAGACACACATATATATATATATATATATTTAGTCAATTCTAAAAATTACTATTTATAAAATTAATCTCAATTATTGTGGCAGTTAAAATGGAGTGTCAGCTTGATTGGTTTTTGGATTCACCAGAGAGACTGGCAGAACACACTCCTGGGTGGGTCACAGAGTTGTAGCCTTGTAGTCTGTATGGTCCCTCCCCACTTCCTTTCGGGCAGCGTTCCACTGCTCTGCTTCGAGGGTCCTATGATAAACAGCTTTGCTCCATCAGGATCTTTTATTATGTTTCTGCCTTGGACCTCACTGACAGTGGATTGAATCTCCTCAAAACATGAGGCAAGTTTCAAACCTCTCCTTTAGGTTGTGGGTGTCAGGTAGTGTGCTTAGCAACAGGAAAGTGAACAAGATAATTTAAAAACAAAAGAACCACTTAGAAACTAATACTAATTGGTATTTATAAAATTAATTTTTAAAAAAAATGACTGTTATGGTTTATACATTGTGTCAACCTGAGCAGTTAAGAAGTTTAACTGAGAGACTCAGCAGGGAGCCAGGGTTCTTACTTTGTAAATATCCTCATCCTGTGCAAAGGAAGACAAGGACGTTTTTGTGAGTGTTAGACCTGTCTTGAAGGGGGGGAGGGGTTTATACCCACCCTGCAAGGGAGGGTGGTCTGTGTACAATATAAGGGTAGAGAAGAGGCTTGTGTTCTCTTCTGCTCTGGCTGCTGCCTTAAAGTGCTGCCCCAGTGCCATGCCACCCTGCCTTGGAGCCAGCTGATTATGGACTGAAATCTCTGGAAACTGTAAGCTAAATAAACCTTTCCCTGCTTCACTTTGGGTATCAAGTGTTCTGTCCCAGCAACGAGAGAAAAGTAACCAAGATAATGATCATTTAGAAGTTCATTTTAGGTTATCTAATTTGCAGGATACTCAACATATTCTTTTATGCTAAGAGACATTTAAAAAATTTTTGCTATGCAAAGGTGAGGTTAGACATCAACGAATTCATTCAGCCTAAAAATTTCTTTTCCCAAGATGATATATTTAGAATCAAAAAGGGAAAATATGCTTCATATCAACATAGTGACTGAAAATGAGAAAAAAAAAGGCAATTATTTGCTTGGGAATGGAAAGAGTGTGTGTTTAAAGGGTAACATGTTTCGGCCACAATCAATATATAATTTGTAGCAAACAGGTAAAAGATTTTAAGTTGAAAGAATTAAAAAATAAACACATCAAAAGTTCTTTATACATTTTTTAAAAAAGGTATTATACAGTAACAGGAAGTTAACAAAAATGCTAAAAAGCACAACTGCAAAAGATGAACCAGTCAGAAAGACATGTTATATAATGGAAAGGATAAAATATAAGCAATCTTATTTTATGATTAAACTGTCACCTTTCTCTCATCCTACAGGTCTAAAAAACACATACACTACCTTTCCCTCGGAAACCCTCAATCTCAATTTACAGTTTATGCCAGGCCACATTTTTGCCTTTCCTGGATAAGACTGCCATCTAGTGACAATGGCTGGTAACTACACAACATGGGAAAATGAATTTTTAAATTCAAGAACTATAGAATTCCTGCTATAATCTGAGATTTGGAGATACAATGATCAGTAAAATTTAATATTCTTACTAAAATTCTCATGAGTAACACAGATATTACTCAATTAGCAAATAAATGTAACAAAACAAATATAACTTCTGTAGCATTTTGTACCATAATAATTCATCTAATATACATATCAAGCCTATGTAATTGTTATGGATTGGATCTGGAACATTCCTCCAAAGTCTCATGTATTCAGAAGTGGGACTTTTGAAACATGGAGGTGCTATACTCACGAGTGGATTAATCCCCTGAGAGTTCATGGCTGAATGTGCAGTAAGGAGGTGAGACATGGTGAGAGGTGTGTCACCAGGGGCCTAACCTACAAGAGTATATACTTGTCCCTGGCTCCTCCCTTCTTTCCCTATTTCCGAGTTGCCATAGGTTGAACATCTTTCCTCTTCCATGCTATTTCTGGAGCACAGATAAAAACCCTGAGCCAAAATAAACTTTTCCTTTAAATTGCAAATGTTGGGTATTTTATCCAAACAACTGGAAAGTTAGCTAATATAGTGGTAGATATATTATCTTCATTTTACAGATTTTAAAAATTGAGGTAGAGAAGTTAAGTAACTTCCTCTACATCATACAGCAAGAGTGTAAACCCCTCAGCTTGACTTGGAAAGTTCTGCTTTGAGCTACCTCTAAATGTAAAGTGTGATAAATGCAAGCAAGATCAATATGTAATTGGAAATCTGTTTACTAATTCATCAAATATTTATTAGGTACAATGTGCCAGATACTATTTTTGACCTGTGAATAAAGTAGCAAATATAACAAACATCTATTGGATCTTATTATCATAAACATTCACAGGGTTATGCCTCGATATATATTAATATATAATTTTTATAATTCTAAGACATAAACAAGGCAGAATAAGTGATTAGTGATGAGTAGGTGCAAAAAGGCACTATTTCCAGAGTAGGTAAGGAAGTCATTTCTGACAAAAGAATATCTAAATAAAGATGAAATAAATGTGAGACACATAAGCATTTTGAAACAGAATGTTAGAAAGATGGCAAAAGCAAAAGGCATTAAGAAGGAGTCTATCTTTTTATTTGTTCCCTCATCCCTTTTGCAGTAAGAATGACTAAAAAATATGTAGGAAGCAGAACCTGAGATATATTATCCTAAGTGTTTTTACAAACCAACTAAAGGTTTCAAACAGGGAAAAAACAATGCAATTTCTGTTAATTATGTACATATGAGGAAAGTACATTGTAAAGTTATCCAGAATAAAAACAAAGAAATTGATCAGGAGGCTAGTGCAACATTAGTTTTAAAAAATACTGTAATCTAATAGTTAATAAAACTTATAAATAATTGTAAAGAAAATTTCCCCATAAGAAAATATATAGGTTATCAAAGCAAAGGCCACATTTAAGAGTATGATCAAGAAAATCACCACCCAGGGGTTGTCATGTGCAGTATACTTGAGTATATGGAGACAAGATAGTATAAGGTGAATAAAAGGGTAAAACATAAATCAGAGTCAATGGAGGCACTCAGAGAATTAGTTCCTTTTTCTTTTTTCCATGCTTTCTTGCACAGCTTAATGGAGAATGATATAATCGCTCAGTTACATGTTAGGTTCCATCAAAAATGATACTTTAGGCCAAGTGTGGTGGCATACACTGTAATCCCAGCACTTGGTAGGCGGAGGCAGGAGGATCACAGAGTTTAAGGCCAGTCTGGGTTACAAAGTAAGTTCAAGGCCAACCTGAACTGTATAGTGAAACCGTGTCTTAAAGACAAAAAATAAATAAAGTGACTCTTTATGTCCTTTTAATGTCTTGAAGACGTATATGGAAATTACTAATAAACCTGTTTAAGGAACAGCAGACTAGACATATTCATAGTCTCACAAAGTTAGGTTTATTAATTTGTAACGGTAGGGCATTTCACCCAAATAAAGGAAAAGTCAGTGTTCTTATTGGCTTGGTAATAGGGTAAGGATTAAATAAAATTTAAATAAACAGTTCTTATAAAAGCAAAGCTGTGCTGGCATCAGGTCTAGACTGAGAGGCAGGTTTGGGGTTCTGTTTTCCTGTGAACTATAAAGATGAATGTGGAAACTTCCTTTTGAAAACACAAGTCTCTAATGCTTTGACTGGGTAAGAAGTTGAGGCTGCCTTTTTGTGTTAAAATGTCCACATAGCTTAGCTCCCCAGGCAAACAGAGATAAGGTTCCCATCTCACAAACATGATTTCAAAAATAAAATTTCTGATACTTCATGACTTTAGAGTTTAGTATTGTCACTGAAGTTAACAAAAGAAACTTTAACCTACACCACTGTAGCTTGTAACATATTTGATATATTAAAGTATAATTTTGAAACCTTGGTTTTGCTATGAAGCAGGAAGACACCTGCCCTGGAGATGAATGAGTAGGAAAACACAGTAACTTACAAAGTTAAATGAAGGACCAACTGTCATTTGGTCAGTCTACTTGTAAGCTAGCACCAAAAGTTTGAGCTCTCATGGAAAGCAATTTCAAGCTCTCTTGGAAAGTAAACTCCAAGCAATTTACTTGTAAAGTAATTCAGCATATTACCAAAGAATGAAAGACTCACTCTACCTGACAGGGACTTATCCAAGATGTTTATTTGAATGATTCCAGGAGGGTAGAAATAGGAATTAAAGAGTAATCATAAGTGGTCATCCAGAAAATAGATCACTGACACTATTAAATTATTTGGCATACATTCTTCAGGGCCCTCTAAAGAGCACTTAAGTGCCTTATACTTTTAGCTGCTGTCAACAGCCCAGAGAGAATTCTCTCCTTTCTTAGGAGAATGCTGAAGCAGGAAGATAGAGGTGAAGGAACAGGGAAAGAAGGTGACGGCTCCTAACCCAGTACCCGGGGTTCAGAGAACAGTATGATCTTAAAAATGGTATTAGTACTTGAAATTGGGCTGAAAGTTAATTCTAAGTAGTCAATTGTTGAAAAATCAAAATGAATATGAAAGCTAAAGGATACTGCAGAGAAGGGAGATCCCCAATGAAGAATGTGTGAAGCTGTAAAATAAAGGTCCATTTATGTATGTATTTATTTTTGGTAGTTTCATTAGGTTCAACTAATTAAATCATTCATTAGGTTACACACAGATGCTTTTACTGCTGAACCTAAAAGCATTTTATCTGAAAAAAATGTTAAGATTTACTTGTCCAAAAACTTATGACAAAAATTTATCATAAGATGATTACCAATTTTAGGTTTTTTGGCTATATAAAATGTTTTCCAAGTCTGTTACGGTTTGTGTATAAATGACCACCTAAAGCCTTATAGAGTCATAGATGGGGCTTTTTCAGAGGTGACTAAATCTAGAGTGTATGATGCTGGGATTAAGAGTGTGGGATTATTAAATCAGTCCACTGATTGTTTGGTATCACCCTAATTCCAGTAGCCCAGATAGAATATAAAAGGGGCAGAAAGAAGCAGCTAAGTCCTCCTTGCTTGCTTTGGTACCTTCCACCTGCTATGAACTGTTTCTCTTCTGATGCTTGTTTGCCATGCCACCCTGCCTTGAGGCCAGCCAATTATGGACTGAAACCTCTACAAACTGTGAGCCAAATAAACTTTTTCCCCTTTGATTTTGGGTGTTGAGCATTTTGTCTCAGCAATGAGAGAAAAGTAAGACAGTCTGACAGGTGAACACTAACATCTTTGTGTATGAGAATTGCCATTCTGCTTATTATTAGGGAGGCTGATTATGTTATATATCAGTGGACCATCCAGAATTCCCTTCTGGAAAATTACCTGCTTACATCCATAACATATTTTCCCTATTGACTTCTTTTGTACAAAATGTTTTGGTGACACCTATATTTTTATACAATTTAGCACTTTTTATAATTTATATTCTGTATAAGAGGAGGCAATGTAGCTTTATCCTACAGAAAGAACTATTTATTCTAGAGCCATTTATTGCCTGAAGCATTTTCTCTGAATGCTTAATATTTCAATTTTTTGAATGATTAATAAATACTTAAAGTTTATATGCAGTTAACCACCTAGATTGCATTTTAAAAACTATATGATAACCTTATGAACTTCTAATTTATAAAAACTGAGTCAAAGAAATATTTTAAAACATGAATATTTTCATGATGTTATTTTTGTATATTCTACAGATTCCATGCCAAAATAGCTGACATAAACATTCCAGTACAAAAGGCGATTACTCTTGCAATAGCCAAAAATCCATGTAAATTATACCTGAGTTCACTGGTTTTTTAAAGGTATTTTTGTACATTTATCTAAAAGAAATGGAATATTGATATTTTATCTGTGTGATAATTTTGAACAGAAAACTTTTAATTTGAGGTCTTTATTTGGTCTTTATTTTTATACATATAACAAGATTTTATACCAAGAAAACTAAGTTAAATAGTACAAATTTATATTTATGAGGACTGCTTAAAAAATCTACTAAAAAACCCACTTCAGAAATTTCTATGATCCACTATATCAATATTTACAGTGCAGAGGAGATGGGAGAGGGGTTCAAAACAAGTCTGTATGGAGATTGAATGTGAAATGTAAGTTATTTCTTTTGAGATAGACTTGTTTTGAATAGAAATCTTTAGCCTGGCATCTTAAAATTGTCATACATATCAATTATTATGCTATTCCTAGTTGCCAACAGAATGTATTTTACTTTCTTGTGAATAACATTTTACATGTTTTAACATTCTGAAATAAACTAGTTTTTCCACTCTAGTTCTACAAGCCCTTCTAGAAGTAAGTCTCAGCAGTTGTTTTGACTTCATATGAACAAATGAGTGAATCAATTAATGAATAAATAAATATTTGTGGTTGAAAGACGTAATAGAAATGTCCAAATAGGAACATAAACACATGAGGAATAATGAGGACACAAACCAAAAGAAAGCTAAGCAAAACATACTACTCCTGCAAGAATAAGTCCTCACTGACAGAAAGGGACCTGATAAAGATGATTATGAATCCAAGGAAACCACTACATTAACAGAGACCTCCACCAAAAGAACTAGCAAGGAGCAGTTTATATGTCCATCAACAGATGAATGAATAAAGGGTACAACTCTGCCATCAAGAAGGATAAACTTCAATCATTTGTAGGAAAATGGACACAACTTGAGACTATAATTTTAAGTGAAATCAGACTCACAATTTAAACATAATTTCTCTTGTATGAGAAATCCAAAATATAAATAAATTATACAATAAAATAAAAGATAACAGGAAACAGGGAGATACATCTTTTGCAAATGGTAGGTGATCAGATGAAGACAGGGGCAGAAGAGGGGAAGAGGATTCTTATGGTTAATACATGTGTCAACTTGCTAAGTTTAGAAGTTTAACTAAGAGACTCAGCAGGGAGCCAGGGCTCTTACTTTGTAAATATCCTCATCCTGTGCAAAGGAGGGCAAGGACATTTTGTGAGGGTTACACCCACCCTGAAGGGGAGGGTGGCCTGTGTACAATTTAAGGGGTAGAGAAGAGACTTGTGTTTCCTTTTTTCTGCTCTGGCTGCTGCCTTGAAGTGCTGTCCCTGTGCCCTGCCACCTTGCCTTGGAGCCAGCTGATTATGGACTGAAATTTCCAGAAACTGTAAGCTAAATACATCTTTCCTGGCTTCATTTTGGTGTCAGGTGTTTGTCTCAGCAAGGAAGAAAAAGTAACCAATACAAGGATGAAAAAATTAGTTAAGATGTGTTATATACATGCACCAACTCTCCATGATGAATGCTATTATTACGTACTGAAAACTTATATTAATAAAATAAAACTATTTTTAAAAAGAATCAGCAATGGGTCAATGGAATAAGAAATTCCCAACTAGCACTAGTTTTCCCTCCTTCTAACCTTCAACAAAGAAAATCAAATGAAAGGTAGTTTGGCCAACAGTTCTCAAACTGTGCTGAGGTGTCCTAAATGTCTCAGTCCCCTTAGGGGTATTATTGAGTACCTAAAAAATTTTAGGGAAATATAGCAATATTCACTATCAGACACTACATGAACTACTAGGTACAAATGTTTCTGTTTCAATACTAGACCCTGTTAAATTCCTTCTGAGAGTATCATATCTTTGTAAGGCTGTTTTAACAGATCCTGTCATAAAGAATAAAGACTTGTGTCTGGTGTGGTAGTACATGCACATTATCCTATCATTTTGGGATACTGAGGAAGGAGATACACAGTTGGATTCCAACTTGGGAAACTTGTCAAGACCCCATCTCAACATTAAAAAAAACTAAAAAATGCTGGGGATGTAGCTCAGTGTGAAGATTCTGGGTTTGATTCTCAGTACTGCAAAAAAGCAACAAAAAACAACAAAAACAAAGAGGGTCTCTCAAAACTCACAGTAGCACAGAAAATGAAGTGACAAGTAGAAGGTCATGAAAAAAAAATCTGAGCTAACAGGAAGTATAGACTGTTGAAGTTTGTGAATTTCTGGGCTAGACCAAAAGAAAGTGATCAAGAAAGGTGCTTCTCAGTTTTGGACCACATCTTCTCTCAGTGAAATGCAGAAAAGATGAAATGACATATTTCTTTCTGCAATCTCTAAATAATGCCTAAGATAAGAGCAAGAAGTGAGATTTTAATGAACTTTGAAGTTGACATTTCAAATTAACTTGGGCTGTTAGTAACTAAAAGTGTCTAGAAATTTATAACATCTGACTAAGAGACTATCACAAGAAATATAAAGCAGATTCAACAATATGCAGCAAAAGTAATTGAGAACAAAAATTAGTTATACTTCTATCTACCTCAATTACGAAACCCCAATAGATAAGGACTTAAACTCTACTTGATGTTTCCTGTAGCATTTCTTAACCATTGGCAGCAGTGAAGGTGAAAGTGAATCCCTTCATATCTTCATTCAAGTGAAGAGATATTTATACAATGTCTACACTATGCTGAGCATTTTTTTAAACAAGGGAGACAGTGAGGCTGCAAGGAGATCTAGATGTGAAATCTTTCACACCAGTGATCACTAGAGCCCAGTTGGATCTTTGGGAAGTATATTTATCACTCTTCTCTCACAGATCCAAGTTCAAGGGTATACACACAGCTATGCTCCCCTGTTAGAACCACCAAATAAGCCCTCAAATAATACAAGTAAAAATCTATAAAGGTTAGTGTTTAAAATAACATACCTCCTCCAGTTCAGCTTACCTCACTATTCTGGGTCTATTTTATTTTTTCAAAGCAGGACTCATTTATGTTTTAATGTATCTTTAGTATTAGAATCTGAGCACCAAGAGAGCAGAAATTGTTTTTCCTCTGTTTTTCAATTTCTCAACTTTGGCATGCCCATATCAATAATAGGTTCCTCTCTCTCTCTCTACATTATCTCCTATTCATTGGCTATATACACTATGCAGGTTGAAAAAAAATACATATCTATATCTATATCTATATATATATCTCAAGAATGCCACTTACTCATTCAACTGATTCAACTGTCTACTTGAAACAGGGATGTTGAACATACACTTTAAACTTAATATACCAACCATTCACAATTCCTAACCAGCTATGTTTTATGCTCAATCAACAGCATCATCACCTACAAAGATGGTGGATAGTGTAGGCCTCAAGTCAAAAATCCAGTATTTATCCTACATTATTGCCATCTTCAAATTCTACTTCCACAATATCTCAATCCAGTTCATTCTCTTCATGTCTATGTTAATCAAACACTTCAGACAGTTGTGTTGTTTTGTTTTGATTTTTGTTGGGCTTCTATGATAATCCAATTAACTGGTTTTCCTGCTTCTACTTTTTTACACTGAAATGAAACAAATATTCATACCTAAAATTTAATCAATTCCCTCCCAACACATATTAGTATTAAAAAACACCAGTTTCCAATTATTCAGATAATCAAAAGTCCCCAACAAACCTGGAAGACTCACAAGATCTGTCTCTGATTATCCAGTATTTTACAGCTTTCCCCCCGCCAACCAATGTTTCATGACCGCAGAATTAGGTACATTTCTCATACCTATCCATACAGCAAACCAAAAACACTAGTGAGAGGCACCTTCATTTGCAGAACTATAGCAACTGCACCTAGGTTGTACCTGGACTAAGGCATAAATTTTAATTTCTGACCCTCTTTATATTAACTCTGCCACAAGGCTTCCAGAAACTAGGCAAAATAGTGGATCAGAGTATAGATAGATTTTAAGTCACAACACTTCTGACTCTTCCATGTACTAGGTTAGTTATGTGACTAAATTTCTTTGCACATCAGTGTTCTCCACTGTAAAACAGGAACAGTGCCTATACTGTATACGTTCGTGTGTGGGTGGTGTGTGTGGGATTCTCTTCCTAGAGGTTGGCAGGGGTCTATCAGGCTGTTAGACATGTCCTAATTCAAACAATCAAAACTGTCTCTACTTTTGTTCCTTATACTGAGTTTTCTTTCCTACAGAGCTGACTAAAGAGATTTATTTCTCCCCTACCTACCCACCCCTGGTAGTGGCTCTTTTTTTTTTTTCTTTTATTTTGAGAGGTCTCCATGAATTGCTCAGTCTGGGTTCGAATTTGCGATTCTCCTGCCTCAGCCTCTCAAAAATGTTGGGACTGCAGGTCTGCGTTACCACCTCAAGTTGATCGGGTTTTACTAAGCCCAGTTTGTACGAACCTACCCATACTTCCAGGATCCCTTAAAACGCCTCAGTCAGGTTTACTCACTTCCGCCAGGCGGGGATTAGGCGCCCGAACACTAGCGCTCGCCTCGCACATGCGCAGTAGTGAGTCCTTGGATCAGGCGCACTGCCTTTCCTTAAGGTTCCTCGTTCCCTTTACTCACTTTTGTTTTAATCGTCACGTTTCTCTGGACCAATTTTTTTTTTAATACTTTCGCCAGCTACGTGGAAGGTAAGGAATGTAAATCATCCCCCTTAACCTGCCGCCGCACCTCAACCTTCGGACCGAAGTCTCCGCAGCGGAGCCGCCCAGCACTGGCGTCTTCTCGCGAAGGGACCTTCTCTCGCGGTATTTCCCTGTTCCCAGACTCCTTCGCGCGAGACGGAAAAATACAGGGGCGAAGTTACTTCTTCAGCTCCGCTCAGCTTCGCGATCCCGCAGTCTAGCCCAGGCGTCCCTAGGTCCTTGTGTTGCTTCGTCAGCAAGGAAAATGACGGCCCTGGAGCAGCCGCTGCCGCTATCAAGAGGAGGCCCGGGCTCCTCTTCGCTTTCTCCGCCCCGAGGCGACCGGACCCTTCTGATCAGGCATCTGCCGGCCGAGCTGAGCGCCGAGGAGAAAGAGGACTTGCTGAAATACTTCGGGGCGCAGTCCGTGCGCGTCCTGTCAGACAAGGGGCGACTGGTAAGGGGAGCGGCCGGGGGCTGGGGGCGACCCGGCGGAAGGAGGGGACGGGCGGGAGGGAGGGGCGCCCGCGCGGGCGGCGTGGCCGCGGGTCCCGCTCCCGGTCGGGTGACCGTGTGTGCGGGGCGCAGCGCTGCGGAAAGGAGCCGGACGGGAACGGCGCAGCGGGATCCCTCCACCGGACTGGCTTGGGTTTGGGAGTATTTCAGTTAGATCCAGAGCACCTACGCAAACATATAACAGAGTTTTAAATATCTTCAGAAGCTGTTTAAACCGTTAAACAAAGAGGGCAAATAAGCACTAAATTTTTGGCGAAGAGGGTTGTTTTTCTTTTTTTCCGAAATCCTTTAGGGCACAGTATTTGAACACTTAAAAGTTTTGGCACAGAAATTTACAGTTTTTTTTTGTTGTTGCGAACGTGTTTGAATCGTTTTCTCTTAAAATATTAACTGCGATGTTTCTGCTACTGGTCTGTGATGGGGCGGGACCTCAGCGATTGCTTTCAGGTCAGGTTGTCAATCGCTAAATTAGCAAAAAGACTTTTTGATCAGTTTGATTGTCTCGTATACCGATAAATACAAATAAAAATACTCTATTTGGTTCAATTTAAGTATACTCGGTTAAATCATCTTGGGTTAGATTAGACAAAATCAAAATTCGAGATACATTTATTCAAACAACTTTTATAAACATTAAATTTATCCATAAGTAATGTGATAATTAATTTACTTTTGGCTTTTTTGATGATTTTAAAACTCAAAATGTAGTTTAGCTGGGCATGGTGACAACACCCTGTAATCCTAGCACTCGGGAGGCTGAGGCAAGAGGATCCTTTCGAGTTCCAGGCTAGCCTTGGCTACAAAGTGAGCTCAAGGCCAGCCTGAACTGCATAGCGAGACCCTGTCTCAAAAAGACATAACATAAATAAGTAAATAAATACATCCATACAAAATTTAGTTTAAAAATAGACTGTACCTACTGAAACTTATTAGAAAAATAAAGCCCAAAGGAAGCAAACTCTGGAGGAATGATTTCTCTGTTGATGAACATTTTTTAATTTAGCGTTGGACTGTATGAAGTGTCAAATATTTCAGCATGTTATACATGTAGAATATTTTATATTTTTGGGTGTTTAATAATGACCCTTTGTGTATAGTGAGACTTGTAAACTTTTGGTCTGTGGAACTTTTTGTATAAATGAAGCATGTTGTATTTGTACACATGCTTATCAATGAAAAGGCTATGTAGCATTCATCTGAACGCTAAGCCAAAAAATGACTTAAAGCCACTGAACCGAAATTAGTAATCAATTAAAGTCCCAATTTTCTGCCTTTTCCCATAATTTTATTAATGTGTCAAATCACTGCTAAAATGTCAGAATTTTTTTTTATGAGAAAGTGAAATTATACTGGAAGTAATTTGTGCCTTAACTCTGTTTCAGAAACATACAGCTTTTGCTACTTTCCCCAGTGAAAAAGCAGCAATAAAGGTATGTTTTGTTTCTTTTCTTTTCTTTTCTTTTCTTTTCTATTAAACCTATCAGGAATTTTTTATTCTTTAGTATTGATATAAAAATGACATATAATATTAAACAGTAATTTTAAAACTTTAACTTTTAATTTAATTTTATTTGTGGCACTGGGGGTTGTTTCTAGAGCTAATTCCCCAGGCCTTTTTTTTTTTTTATTTTTTTGCTATTAGGGTTTTGTTCAGCTTGTAAGTTGTCCAGGCTGGGTTCAAACTTACGGTCCTTCTGCCTCAGTTTCTCAGAGTGCAGATTGCAGGTGTGTGCCATCATGCCCAGCTAAAAACTAGTGAGTTTTTGTTTTTGTTTTTGTTTTTTTCTGGTACTGGGGATTGAACTCATGACCTCATGATTGCCAGGCAGGCGCTTGTACCCCTGAGCTAAATCCCCAGCCCAAAACTGATATTTTTTAAGGCTTTTTTTTTTTTAACCCCCAAAGCGATTGCCTAACAGGCTGCATATGATTTTTCACTTGGAGAGCTTCTCTTGATAGTAGCACATAAGAATAATAAAAGAATCATAAAGCAAGTTAAAATCATCATATGTAATTAAAAATGAAAAGTTACAAAGGATGTAATATTAATAACTTATCTTCGTAACTCTTACAAGGCAAGATATATTGAAAGGTATTAACCCAGAGCATAATATGAAAAGGAGTTAACCATTGAACTAGTCATCTAATGTTTAGTTGGATTTTGAGAAGAAAACAAGGGAGATGAATCTTCTAGTATTAAGGAAAACTAAAACTAGGGGCCTTGGAAAGTTGTAAGTAGGGCAGGAGCTAAAGGTTGGGATGGAAATAGGAACTGAAAGATATAAACAATCTAAATTTAAGTGGGAGAGAGGTATTGAATTTTGTTTAGTAAGTGTTTTTAGAGGCATTTAATACTCTTGAGCTAACCAAATATGATCAGACCTGTGAAGAATAACTGCTGGATTTTGTATCATTGATTGATTGTAGAGAAATAGTAAAGATAAGAAGACCTAAAGGAAAATTGTTTCTTAGCAAAGCAAGAATATATATCTGAGAAAAGCAGCAAGACACACATATGTATAAAGTTGGTAGAATTTGACTTTGTAGGTCTTGGAATGTAGGGGTTGAAAGAGGTGCTAGTTTATTTTCGCATTGATTAGCTTGTGTGAAGAACTAGAGTAGGAAAATGTTTGCAAAGGCATTCATCTGGCGTCTCAGCTTTGAATAATCATTGAACTGCTTTGCTGGAAATATTTAGAAAACCTTAAAAATACTGGCAACTGAGGCAAAGTCAAGAGGTCCAAAGGAAGCACTTAAATATGAAAACAATAAAAGAAATTGTTACAGATGTTAAAAGAAGAGTATTTTAACCTGTGATCACACTTTATTGTGTTTTGACACATAATAAGGAATGAATGCAGTTTGTCAGTTAAAAGTTACGGACTCTGCTGTGAACCAATAGAAATGACCCAAATTCTTAGGAATAAGTGAGAAGGGATACCTTACTTTGTAGCATAGTTTGAGCATCTTAAATCTGAAATGTCCCAAAATCTGAAATTTTTGAGTTCATATGTTTTCCACAAGTGGAAAATTCCATCCCTGTTCTTATGTAACAGCTCACAATTAAAATGGTGGCACAGTAAAAACACTGCATAAAATTACTTTAGGCTATGGTTCTAAAGCATATAAAAAATCATAAATGAATTTTATGTTTAGACTTAGGTCCCAACTCCAAGATATTTTATTATGCATAGACAAATTTTCTAAAATCTGAAGGATTCCAAAGTCCGAATTCTGGTCCTACACATTCTCAGAAGGTGTACTCAAGCTGTGTATCCATATTCTGGATTGCAGTTGTCTTAGTATGATGTCAAGTGATATGTATTAATAGAGAATTATGGACCATATAGAGTACATGAGTAAAATTGCAAAACAGTTGCAATCACATATTTTTACATATGCACAGAAAAATGTATGGCAGAACTATATACCACATTAATATGTCTGAAATATATGCCAAATTGTTTCACTATGTCTTAAAGTAAGGTTACAGAAGACTTTGAAATAGTTTTGTAATATATACAAAATTTTTTTCCTAGGAAAAACGTTATTTAGAATATGTAGCCTTTTTCAGATTTTGAAATATTTCAGATTAAGGATCCTTTTCTCTATTTTGATAAGAATTTGGATCATTTCTCTTGTTTCATGGTTAAAAGTCCTTAACTAATGAACTGTGTTTGCATCATCATAAATTATACATAAAATATGATAATGAAAAATACAAAGTTTTAAAATCAAGATTAACTTGGAGGACAGAATATGGAACCTGACATTTGAATAAGAAGTTACTGGCAAGTGGTCAGACTTTGACACTTAAGTCTACTTGACCTTAATGGGAACTGTTAAGAAACTAAAGGGAGAAATGATAGGAATAAGAGGAGTTTCTTGAGAGAAGGGAATTAGTTAACATTAAAAATGAAAAGTCATACATATATCTTTGAAAATAGATATGTGACATCTATTTTGAAAGGAAGGAATTCAGCTCATGACCTTCATTTTAGATAATCAAGGATTCACTGATAATTAAAAAGTCTAGAATTAATTTAGGGTCTTAAGTTATTGAAGCACTTTAAAACTTGCTTTGTATGATAAAGAGGCAAATAAGGATGCATGCAAATGGTAGCATAAAGTTGTTCCTTGGATAAGGTCTACACTTCAATGTGTTCAAAAAATATTAATATGTGCTATGTGCAAGATGCCATTTAGATGTTGGCATATGTCAGTAAACAAAATAAAGATGCCTTCATTGACACACTCTGAAAAAGGAAGACAGATTATAAGTAATAAACTCAATTGTGTACTATTTTAGAAGATAATGCTCTAGCAAAAAGAAAAAGTAAAGCAATTAGAATAAAGAGTACCAGATGGAGCTAGGGGGGGATCAGGTTCTACTTAGGATCATATTTCACCAGTGACTTGAAGGACATGAGGAAAGCCAGCAAAGGAAATGCCTGGGAGAAACGTGTTTCAGTCAGAGGAGCAGGTGGAACAAAGAAATCCTAGAGTGTGAACATATCTGTTATTTTTAAGGAAGTCACTTATTAGAGCAGACAAAATGAAGTGAAAATCAGGATTTGAATTCAAAGGAGTAATAGTGTCCTCATTGTGTAGTTTATAGTAAGAACGTTGATTTTACTCTTAGAAACATGAAGAGCCACTAGAATATTCTAGCAAGGTCTAAAATTAAGGATGATTTTGTTTGTGTTGAGAGACTGAAGAAAGGGAAGAGTAGAAATACTAAAAATCTTGTGAAAGATGATTGTGGTATTTTAGTCCAAAGATAATAATTGCTTAGAACACAGTGGTTGTGGTGGAAGTGGTAAGCAGTGATTAGATTCTGTGTATATTTTGGACGTAGAAACAAAGCTAGATTTTTTTCAATGCTCTATATACAGAATGGGGGAAGAAATGTTAAGGATGATGCTAAAAGTTTTGACCTGATTAGAAAGATAGGAATTACCATTAACTGAAATGGAGGAAGGCTCCATATAGAGTTATTTGGAGATGAGAGAGATATAAGTGGTACAGTTTCTGAAGTATTGAATTTGAGATTTTCATTGCATACCTGAGGTATTTATGCATTATTTGGATATTTTGTTCCTGGACTTCAAGGAAGAGTTCCGGGCTGAATTTATAAATTGAGTAGTCAACCAGGCATGGTGGTACATGCCTATAATCCCAGCACTCTAGAAGGCCAATATAGGATGTTCACAAATTTGGGCCCAGTCCCTGCAATTTAGCAGCTTAACAGGAACCCTGTCCTAAAATGAACTCAACCACCAATGGTACACAAATATTTTTTAAAATTAAATAAATTCAAATATCATTAGTATGCAGTCATTAGTATTAGAGATAGTATGCAAATTCAAGATCCTGGATTAGATCATGTATTGCTCACCTTTCTATTGGTAGGACACAAATACCTGGCATAGACAATATGAAAGAGAAAAAATTTATTTTGGCTCTGGGTTTCAGAGGTTCCTGTCTGTGGTCAGCTGGCTATTACTGCTTTTAGGTTTGTCGGGGAGTTAAGAACATCATGGTGGAGCAAAGCTCCTTACTCCAGGAAGCAGAAAATGAGGAAAAGGGGCAGGGGACAGGAATATACCCTTCCAGTTTATGCCCCCAGTGACCTGCTTCCTCCAAACAGAGCCCCCCTCCTAACAGCACATTCAGCTATGAACTCATCATTGGAATGATGTATCGAGGCATATAGCATCCCTGTGATCTAATCACCTTCCAGAAGCCCCAACTCTGAACACATAAGCCTTTGAGGACATTTCTGATCCAAATCATGACTGACCATCTAGTGAATGTATTTAAGAAAGGAAGACCAAGAATGGAGCTTTGGAGCATTCCAACATTATGTGATTATGAAAAGGCACAACCAGAGATAGAGGTATAAAAATTAGTAAGCTAGGGTGAAAACTAGAAGAAAAGTTAGGCCTTAAACACAAGTGAATTGCATGTATCAAGGAGTAGTATCAATTATGTTAAATGTAGTATAAGGAAGATTAAGGGTTGACTATTAGCTTGGCAGTACAGAATTTGTTGTTATCTGTGACAGTGTCAGTTGATTTAAAGTATAAACCTGACTAGAATGGGAGAAAAGGAGTTAAGATAGAGGATATAGATAACTTGAAAGCAGTTTTCCTACAAGAATGAAAATGGATAGTTGTAAGTGAGATCTTAGAAGAAATAAGTTCAGGATGGGAGAAATACTGCTAAGTATGATCCAATAGAGAACAGAAAATTAGTAGTTTATGTAACAACACCCCTCTCCATACTTGTCCAGAGTGAAAACTTAAGTAGATGAGAGATTAGTGTTCAGTATATTAAGTCAAACAGCTGGATTTGGATTAAATAATTAGTTAATTTGTGATAACATGTCTGTAACAGAATATGTGGTTGCAGATGCTGGTGGATAGAGACTTAATGTTGGGAGTCTATAATCCTTACCCTGTTTCTTGATTTGTCTCAGAAAGCAAGGTGCTAGGATAAGAGGAAAGGAGAGGGAAATAATGTGAAGTTAAGGATTAAGCAGGAAGTGCAAAATGCTTGTAATATATTATCATTAAGGACCAACCTGAGTTTTGTGGTTATGAATTTAATTGGAAGTGAGGCAAATGTGTATGTTTGTTTTCAGATTTCTAAGTTGTAAGTAGAAAAGATGGAGAATTAGAGTTAGCCTGATTTTTGTTTTGTTGAATTATACAAAATATAGTAGTTCTTTGTTAAGTAATAAAGACTTGATAGCCTGAGAAAGAAAGGAACAAGAGGGCTGGGAATGTGGCTCAGTGATAGAGCACTTGATTAGCATGTGTAATCAAGTTGGAGTTGGAGCCTCAGCACAACTGAAGTAGTTATTTACTACAAAATAAGTAAATAAACAAATTGAAATGGATAGAAAATAACCAAGGAAATGTTTGAAGTATGAAGAACTGCAATAAAAATATGTGTAAATTATT
This sequence comes from Cuniculus paca, assembly GCA_004365215.1. Lineage (NCBI taxonomy): Eukaryota > Metazoa > Chordata > Mammalia > Rodentia > Cuniculidae > Cuniculus > Cuniculus paca. The sequence goes on from RJWT010002988.1 coordinate 20,095, forward strand.
ATGTATGGTATCTAGTAAATGTGTTTAGTATAATTATCAAATTTTTTACTTCTCTTCTAACTAAAGGCATTGACAAGACTTCATCAGCTGAAACTTCTGGGTCATACATTAGTTGTTGAATTTGCAAAAGAGCAAGATCGAGTTCATTCCCCATGTCCCACTTCAGGCTCTGAAAAAAAGAAAAAGTAAGTAGATACATAGGTTTTCCTACCATTTTAACAAAGTTGTTTTTTTTTTTTAATTAAAAAATCAATTGTACAGTTATTGAGTTGTTTTCACACTAACAAGTAAATAATTTGAAGCAGAAATGATGTGTTTTTCTATTAAATCTAGTATAGTAAAATTACCTGATTTTGCTTCTAATTGTGCATTAACAACCTGAATGTTGATTTAATGAATTTCATAAAGTGGGAAGGAAGTGAAGTAAAAAGCATTCTACTTCTTGTGGAGGGAAAGTAACTATAGGTTGATTAGCCAACATCTGAAATGCTTAGGGCCGAATTATTTCAGGTTTTTTTTTTTTAAATATTTGCAGAATATATAAAGGAATTATAGTAAGGATAATACCCAAGTCTAAACATACAATTCTTTTTTTTTTGTATATATACCT
>RJWT010002988.1:20804-38389 GCA_004365215.1 Cuniculus paca
TTGAATTCATGACCTTGTGCTTGCCGGGCAGGCGCTTAGACCGCTGAGCTAGATCCCCAGCCCTGTTTTTGAGACAGGGTCTCACTATGCCATTCAGGCTGGCCTTGAGCTCACTTTGTAGCCCAGGCTGGTCTCGAACTCACAACGATCTGCCTGTCTCAGCCTCCCGAGTGCTGGGATTACAGCCGTGAGCCACCACGCCCGGCACTTGAAACTAATTTTATACAGTTCTTAGTTAGCCTGTGTTTTTTTGGCTGTGACCTGTTATGTGAGATGAGGTATGGAATTTTCCACTTGTGACATCATTTTGAATCTCAAAAAGTTCAGATTTTAAATTCTAGCCTATAGTATAAAGTTCTTTTATTAAAGATAATAAGGTTTCATGAATAGGCATAACCTTTGAAAACAAATGCTAGTATTTGGTTCCCAGCTCTGACTATAGTTAAATAATTTATTTGAATCAGAATCTTAAGGGGGAGGAAGACAGAGGTAAGATCCTAGACATCTATGAGTATGGACAAAGACACACATTAAAGAAACTGGAGTACCTCTAGCCACCAGGTAAATTTCAGTTTCATTTTTTGCCAGTGAGAAGTATTATACTGTGTTCATAAGCTTTCTGTGAAAAGCAATGGAAATGTGCAGTGCCAGTGTAGTAGTAATTCAGAAGATACTCATTAGTGTTTAATTCTGCTATTCTTATTTTTTGTTGAAATTTTGACTCTTGAAAATTTGCTTGACAGAAATTTTTTTTCTTTATTGGAACTATTTTCATAATACTATGTTTAAAAGGGTAATTTATCTTTTCTATATGCAAGCTTTTTCTCTTTCCAAAGATAAGATAAACTTTTCTGTATTCTAGGTCTGATGATACTGTGGAAGATGATAAAGAAAAAAAAGAATTTGGTTGTTTTACAGTAGAAAATGGAATCGCGCCAAACCATGGGTAAGCACTTTTTGTTTTTGTGTTGTTTTGATTTTGTTGATCTAAGTAGATATATAAAAAAGTTGTTAAAATAAAAATACTGTATATCTTGTATAAATAAGTAAGCTTTCTATGCTATAGGTTTATCACTGAATTTAGTTCAAAGAAAGCATCTATTAAAATGTTCAGAGCTGTAAGTAAGCTCTGATATGAAATGTTTCCTATAATGCTATCAGAAGACAAATTCCTCCTAAAAATATTTGTTTGGTTCTTTAAGAATCAAGATAAATATGAATACTACACTAGTACTCATACTCAACTCAGAACATTCAAGTTGTGAACTTTCACAGATACAAATGGACCACACATTATGAAAATTTGTAGTTGTCAACAAATCATGAAAGTCGCTCAGTGTCTGCCAGACATTTTCACAGTTGCATGTGCTGCTGTGTCCTTACTGTACAGTGCGATAGTGTACAGTAGTAGTACAGGGCTCAGTCAGAGACCAGGGTGTTCAGAAGCAAAAGCAGTGGTGATGTGGAAGGCAGTGCTAGGAAGCATAAAGCAGCGTGCATCGTATATTTGGGTCAGAGGTGTATAGGAGTCACTTTGTCAGACTTACCAATGAATCTGACTTACCAACTTTCTCTTAGAACAAAACTTGTTTGTAAGTTGGGGACTCACTGTATATCGTTGGAACAGTTTTGTGTGTTATTCAGGTTACATAAAATGAGTTATTGATCAGAGATTATTCAAACAATAAACATTTAAAAATAATTTTTTTCAGGCTGACTTTTCCTCTCAATTCATGCCTCAAGTATATGTACCCACCACCTTCAAGCACAATCCTAGCAAACATAGTAAATGCTTTGGCAAGTGTGCCTAAGTTCTATGTACAGGTAAATAGAATAAAACTTATTTTACTCAAAGTATGCATTTGTGTATATCCATAGTTTATTTTCCATTGAGATTCTTGACTTACAATGATGTTTATCAGACTTATTCCAGACAAGTAATGAAATATTACTTAATGCTCTCAAGTATAAGCTTTTGTAAAATGTAGTTATAAATGGATGCTAGTAAAGAGAAACTTGTTTGGGAAATGTAATTCGTGGTAACTCTTTTACTTTATAATGTATCTTTAATATATTAAATATACTAAAGAGGTTTTTGAAGGAAAACCCGTAGTGTGGACCCTGACTCAGCAAATGCTTCAAAATTGTGCCAATAACAAGATTAAATTAGAAAACACAGATGCTGCTAAGTTTTATTGTACTTTGTTACATAGTCTCACAATAATCAGGAATCACGATATGAAAGTATTTTACTATGTTTTACATTGCAAGCGAACTGCATTCTTAGTAATGAGACCAATTGTAGATTTGAAAACCCATTCTAAGCATACTAAACCTGAGAATAGGAGTGCTTTGTTTTCCCTTGTTTTGGGATTATAAAGACAAATGATGTGCCTTCCTTTGTATTAAACTAATCAATGTGTTACTGCAAAATTTTTTTTATTACATATAAAGTGTAAATTGAGTCATTACTTTATACTGTGTGACTTTGAATGTTCTATAATTTTTAAGGTGCTTCATCTTATGAATAAAATGAATTTGCCCACACCTTTTGGACCAATTACTGCACCACCTCCCATGGTAAGAATGCTCTTCAAATTTTTAAGATTCAGAATTTCTGAGTGGGATTATTGAGGGTAAATTATGTAACTTTAGTAACCTTTGATATACATTGAAAATAAGAATAGTGCATAAAGGAAATATGACATAATAAAGCTGAGTACTGAAAGAGTAGGAAAGCTAAAATAGGAAACAAATGATTTTGGTAAGAGACACTAAAGTTTATTCCAGTGTTGTGCATTTCTTTCAGAACATTATATGATTCTTTAAGTCAATGACATTTAACTAAATTATCAAACATTCCATTGTTTTAGTTATATTGTAAGTAGACCTTCATTTGGAAAAGACAAAAAAAAAGTTGCTAATATTTTTATTAGAATTTATTTTGCAATTCTTGCTCTTGAGATCATTTTGAGTATTAACATACAAGTAGAAGAGAATTTGATGTGGTGGTGGATGCTTTTCTACTATATGTATTTTTTCATAACTTTTTGTTACAACCCGTATACCTTCAATGATTTTTGCATTACAGAGTTACTAAGGTTAGGCTAGGTGCTGCGAACATAAATTCTTAAGTCTTTCAGCACAGTAAGAGTGATTTCTCAGGTATGTTGGTTCAAATTCAGTAATAGACCAGAGGGATTTTCTGCTCTACTGGGTCATTCAAAAAACCTGACATGTCTTCATGTACCTTCCCAGGTTAGGAAGGAAGAAAGGATTATATTGAAAGTGTTCTGTACTCTTACTTCACTGATTAAAATTTAGTGACATTAATTGTAAGGGAGGTTTGCAAATTGTAGTATAGTTGAGTGGCAGAGCAGACAGCGTAAATTTTGTGATCAGCTAGTATTCTACCACAATAGGTATTCCCTGAATGTGTTTGGAATGTGTTAAAGAATATCATGTAGTGAAGGGAAATGATAATCAAGTACTTAAATGGAAATTATTTATCTATTTTGTAAAAATCACAGATTGCGTTAGGGCTTTTGTTTTTCATTTAGTATGAAGACTATTTGCCACTGCATGCCCCTCTTCCACCTACATCTCCTCAGCCGCCCGAGGACCCTCCTTTGCCAGATGACGATGAGGAATTGTCTAGTAAAGAATCAGAATATGAAAGCAGTGATGAGGAGGATCGACAGAGGTTTGTAATATGAAATAATTGCTTGGATTTCAAGAAGCAGAATATGCAAAGGAGACTGTCTTGTTCTTCCTATATTTTTTCATATAATTCTTCAAAATTCATAGTCATAGAATTTATCTTCAGTTCCCTCAACCCCTTAAACTTGTATGATAGCTGTAGATTAAGACCTGAAAATTGATATTAATGGAACCTAAAGGAAAATCTTTATGCATAAATTTTGAGATCAGTGAATTTGATACTATAAAATATAGTTATTTATGGATTTCATATTTGCAAATTTGACTACTTGATAAATTTATTTATAACCCCAAATCAATACTTGCTGTGTTGTGACAGTGTCTTTTGGGTATAGGTGTGTACAGTCTGTTGAAAAACTTTACTCATCCGTCCTACACATTTCCAAATGGGTTTGAACAGGGACTGTGTTAACATTCCATCATTGTAACAAAGTACTTAAATAGCATAAACAGAAAAGGTTTATCTCCCAGTTTTAAAAGTTTCAGTCCATAATCAATTGCTTAGGACCAGTGGTGAAAACACAGCAGAACATGTGGTCTACAGAACTGCTCACCTCATGCTTACAAAAGAAGAGACCACAGTTCCACAACCATCTTTGAGTGGTTTCAGTATCACTATACACACATATAGCCAGTACCACTATGTGTATATAGCCTAGAATTTTTTGTGTAAATAGTAAATAGGTTTGACTTTATGAACTAAATTATCTTTGATTTTTGTCTGAAGTATACGCAGCTCTTTTTTTTCTTTCTTCTTTATTTTTTTTTTTTTTTTGCAATACTGGGAATTGAACCCAGGCCTTTTCAGTGAGCTATCACCCCAACCCTTTTTATTTTATTTATTTATTTATTTATGTTTTTGCAGCACCAGGGATTGAACTCATGACCTCGCGCTTGCCTGGCAGACACTTAGGCCACTGAGCCAAATCCCCAGTTCCCCTTTTTATTTTGAGACAGGATCTCACTAAGTTGCCCAGGGTTTCTGCCTCAGCCTTCTATTTTATTGGGATTTTAGGTGTCACCACATCTGGCTCTTAATACTCTTTTAGTAGGAAAGAAGCCATAGACAATACCTAAATGCGTAGGTGTGACTGTTCCAGCCAGACGTCACAAGAGTAGGTGCCTAGCTGGATTTGGTCCTTGGGCTGTAGTTTACTAATTGCTATCCTACATAACTGATAAGGGCAAATGATGGAAGTCTTAGGTGGCTATACCCAGAAGTCAGATGTAAAAGGAATGGTTGACATTAGCACCAAAGCAAACACTTTGGGCAGCGTCTGTAAATAGAAGCAATTTTGGTATTAGTGAGTCTTAGTCTCTCTAAATAGTGATTTAATATATAGTCTATTTTTATGGCAAGGCCTAAAGTATAGATGAGCATGAAAGTACAAAATGGGAATTAGTGCCTGTCTTAAATGCACATTTAGGGAAACAGACAGCCCATGGTAAATAGAATTTTAACTTGTTGGTAAAAGAAATAATATTAAAATGTTGAATGGATTAATTACCTTCTTTGAACAGTATTTTCTTTATAAAAATGAGAGTAAAAATGCTACATGTAGACTGGACAAACTCCTTTTTTGTTTCTGTGTTTTGTTTTTGTTTTAGTTTTTTTGATGTAGCTTTCTGTTTAAGGATGCAGTGTAGAATTCTGCCAGTAATTTACCTTGCTTCATGAGAGAGAACAAAACTTTTTATGTACCTATCTCTGATTGCATGCTTGTCTTTTAACTTTGAGTGTAACAAAACCTTTAAAAAATGGTAAAATTAACTGTTTCAAGAAGTATTTATTGACTACTTAATATATACTTAACCCTCTTTTAGAGGCTTGGTATACTTTGGGTGAACAGTTTACATACACGTATCCCTGTGCTTCAAATAACTGGTAACTGTCCATACTCTTAATGGAGAAAGTCTCCATTAAGGCTTTAAGATACCATTCATCACTTTTTGAATTTACTTGTAATTTACTTCCGAGTATAGTACTTGAAAATCTTGTTCTCAAATAGTTTAAGTTATAAAATGCTTTTCAATGACACCCTTCAATCCATGCTTTGTTTAGTAATTAGAAAATGAATCAAAATAATTTTAGCCAGGTATGGTGGTGCAGTCCCATGTTCAAGTCCAACCTAGGCAGCTTAGTGATCTAGCAAAACTATCTCAAAATAAGAAATAAAAGAGGACTGGGCATGTAGCTCACTGTATGGGCCTTCAATTCAACCCCAGTACCAAAATAATAGTGAGAATAATTTTACTATATTGATAAGTTCTTTTGCATCTTTATCAAGAAATTAATAAAGTTCAGAGATTATGTTAGTGTTTCATGTTCAGTTTTTTTGGTGTTAAGTCCAGGTATTTTATTTGACTGACAAGGTATGCAGTAAAAATGTTTTTAAAAAATACATGAATTGTAATTAATTACATTATTCTTCTCTGAGTAAGATATAAGTAGAGCAAGGCAATTTAGAATGTGCAGTTTTATCAAATTGAGTGTCTCTGGTTAATGGCTTAGAAGTTATCCTTATTCCAAACATATATTCCATGTTAGATAAGTAAATCTTGTTATAATTCATTTTATATACCTGAATAAAAATATAAGCTTAACAGAAAGTATCAAATAACTGCTTTTAAATAAGGAGATCTTGTTTACTTTTCCTCTCCTCAACATAGAATGACCAAACTTATGGAACTAGCAAATCTTCAACCCAAAAGACCAAAGATGACAAAGCAACGTCATGTGAGAAAAAAGCAAAAAATAAAGGATATGTTAAATATGTCTTCATCTGCTTCACACAGGTAATCTTCCTTAGAATTGCTAAATGAGAGTTGTCTGTATGTACTTTGTGTACTTGGTTAACTCATATTAATCCTCAGTATGACTTGTTGATTATCAGCTTGGTTTATCATTGGCCTCCTATTTGCTAAATTCAGAAGTATTCATAATTCAGTTTTCCAGAATTTGATAATACTGAGTATCCCAACTCTCAAAATCTTCTACCATTTGTTTTATACTACTATCTTTTTATATACATTATTTGACTGCCTTTTGCTGTTGCAAAACTTTTCTATAAGGCAAGCTTCCTTTTAAAATTGTGATTAATAGGGCCAGGGCACGCTCAGTGGCGCTGCACCTGCCCGGCAAGTGTGTGGTCGTGAGTTCAATCCCTGGTACCAAAAAAAAAAAAAAGTAGCCTTTAAAATTGTAATTAATGTTACAAATTGAGAAATAAATTTTGAAAATTTTTCCCATTTTGAATAGATTTCTTCTTTTCCTTTTTTTTTGTTTTGGAAATCCAACTTAGGACCTTGCACTTCCCAAGAGGGGAATACATTTTTAGAAGAATAGATTTTTAATTTTTTAAGTGATGAGATGTATAAATAATATGCATGTCTCTGTCTTGACACTACAGTCTTATACTTTTTGTGTCTTTAGCAATAGGTTAAAACAATAGGAACAAGTAATGAACAATAAGGTTTAACAATAGAAAGAAGCCATGTGACATTTTCTAATAGCCACATTAAACAGTAAAACGAACGAAATTAATATTGCTGTTATCCAGAATAAAATCATATAATCTATATAAAAACCTATTGACATTTTATATTCTTATATAAAATCACTAACATATAGCTAGTGACTCTTAGCAGTTTATTATGTAGTGTATAAAATACAGTGCATTAAAGACATACATTAACAGGATGAACTTTTTTTTCCCTTATTGGTATATATCCTGGGGTTGAATATCAGCACTCAAGTACTTTCTTTCAGGTGATTTATGGAAATTAACATCTTTTAGTCCCAGTCACCTCATCTATAAGCTAGGAATTGACTAGCTCACATTAACACATTTATTACAGTTTATTGAAATATCAAATCTGAGTCATTTTGTGCAATGCTTGTAGTGTAGGAAATATTTTATTAGTATGAGTTTTTTAATTTTAAATTTGTTACCAAGTTTTCAGAATTCTATTTCCAATCATAAACTCATGCTGATTTTTTTTTTTTAAATAGCAATTTGCATCCTGTGTTATTACCTTCAGATGTATTTGACCAACCACAACCTGTAGGCAATAAAAAAATTGAATTCCACATATCTACTGACATGCCAAATGTATTTAATAAAGACTTACAGAAAGAGAAAAATTACGAGGAAAAAAATTGTGGTAAGACTATTTTAATTCTTTCTTGTGCTAGTTACTTTTTGTGTTAGAATTTATATATATGTTAATTTATATATATGTTATATATGTGTGTTATATATGTGTAATTTATATTTATATATGTGTGTTTATATATATTTGTGTTAAGAATTTATATACATCAAAAAATTATACAAAGAAAAATTTTTAAAAAGTGAATACTCCAGAGCTTCTTTCCTGCTTCATAGAGGTAATTGATATTAATAGTTGGGGGGCGTGTATGTGCACACATGTGCACCTGCATCCTTCAAGACCTTACTGTGTGTGTCAGTAAACTTGGTGTTGCTGTAACAAAATACATCAAATAATCAACTAAGGAAGAGGCAATTTTATATTGGCTATTTTAGGGATTTCAGTCCATGTTGAAGCAGAACTGTCGCTTTTGGGCTTGTCTTGAGGTGGTGAATCATGGAAGGTAACGTGTGGTAGGGGAAATTGCCTACTTCAGGAGAGGTGCCAAGCACACAGAGAGAGCGAGCAAGAAACTGGCATTCCACAGTCTTATTTCAAGAACATGCTCCCAGAGACATGAAGACTTCCCCACTAGGCCTCAGCTTTTAAAATTTCTGCCACTCTCAATATCATAGGCTGTGAAGCAAACACATGGATCATTGAGGATATCTGAGATCCAAATCCTATATATGTAAAAGCACATTTTTCTTTTGTTTTTAAAATGAACATCATTTATAACAGTATTCACCATTCCCTTGGAAATGACATTGGAAGTTTGTTACATAGCAGATTGTGGGGATAAGTTACATTTTTTTCATGTTTTGGAGTTTAGGCTGGGGGTGGGTAGTGTATTGTATCAGAAAATGAAAGCACTACATTGGCTGTATTATAGCCTATGGTATAACAAGTTTTAATCATATCTTTTTATGCGGTTATGCTTTGAGAATTTTCACTTTTTTACTATTACAGAAAATACAGAATTGTACATCTTTGGTAATGTATCTTTGAATACTTGTATGAATGTGGGATCAAATTCTGTTAAGTGTTGTAAATGAAGTGCATGAAAAAGAATAACGTTAATTTCTTCCTCTGACAGTGTGAACACATTGCTTTTTCAGATTGCATAAGTTATTTATAACTGGTCCATAAAGTTGTGTAAATTTATGAAGTACAGATTTTTTAAAAATTTGATTTATACAAGGCTTTATACCATTATGAGAGGGGGCAATCCATCACATTTTTACATCACTCAAAAGTACTGATGTTGAAGTAACAGTGAAGCATTTAAAGTTTTTCGTTATTGATGGTTTTAGGTTGCAGCTCCATATAGTGTCCTTTCTGCATTGTGAAGACATTTTTATAATCCTGAATGTGGCATGTTCTTTATTTTTCCACCTGTCTCTTCAGGATCCATTGGTTTTTGTTTTGTTTTTGTTTAGTATGATTAGAATGTTTCTACTAAACATTTATCATGCTTCCAAATACTTTCCTTCAAGCCAGTTTGATTCTTACCGGTACTGATATTTATGAATAAAATTTAATATGTTACTATTTAAAATTAAAAATTTGAAGTGGTTTTGAATTTAAGTGAGTAGTTTTTAATGTGTAAATACTTACTTTTCTTGTAGCGTCAAGATTATTACCTTTTTTCTTGGTGGAGTGGGAGGTTAATGTATTTTCTTTCTTATGGCCAAATGGAAATGTCATGTTTTATGACATTTATATACAGATGTTAATCTTCTGAATTATATATGCAGATGTTATAATCTTTTGATTTTTTTTTGAGAAGATTGAAAACTGTTTTACAGTATTCTGAGGTATACTATGAAGTCATCATAACCATTGGATAAATAATCTAAGGGGATATATCCCATTAGTAGAGTACCATTGTGAGTTATGTAAGGTATTTGATTGATTGCAGATTTCCTTTTGTTCATACAATGTTTAAAATTTCAGAGTAGGGGGGCACAATTTTTAAAATTTCAGAGTAGGGGGAGCAATTTGAACCTCTTCATCAGTGTGCCCCCTCCAGTTATTTAAGCTTGAATTTTGCTAGTCCTTGTTTACTAAATCTGCCTATGCCTCAGAAAAAAATAATAATCAGAGTAGATAAAATATATTCACTAAAAGTTTCATCATATATCTTCTTGGCACTCACACAGAATATGCTGAAACTGAATTCATTTTCTTTTCTCTTTATAGACCCTCTAAGGGTACCATAAAGCAACTGATTGGCTGTTTAGTGCTTACCTGTAACTGTTTCCATGCTATAATAACAGAATGAATAGTTACAACAGAAATTGTGTGGCTTATAAAACCTGGCATATTTACTATTTGAATCTTTATAGAAAAGATTTATTTATGACTGTTGAGAGTCAGCTAAGAATTTGAAAACCAAAAAAAAAAAAAAAACTTGTTAAATTAAAGTGGGAAAAAAAGGAACCTGAAAACTGTTTTGAAGTAAGAGACTTTTAATGACTAATGTTAATATTAAACTCTTAGATTTACCTGCTGTTGAAGTTGAAGCATCCAGTGTAGGATTTGGAAAAATCTTCCCTAAACCTAATTTGAACGTCACAGAAGAGATTAAAGAAGATTCTGATGAAATGCCCTCAGAATGTATTTCTAGAAGGGAGTTGGAAAAAGGCAGAATTTCTAGAGAAGGTAATGTATGTCCAAAAGTATCTGCAGCTATTTTGAAGACAACAAAAGCCAGTATAGTAACTATTGTTGATTTTGTAATGTGAAGTCCTGTATCACTTACTCCAGTTTGTTCTGATTAGTTTTATTCTGTCTTATTTTCCTTGGTTTAATCCTCTTTTTTAAAAAAAACCAAAAAACCCAGCACATAGTCCATTTTACATTTCTTTAAATCTACAGAAGCAGAACATCTGTTCATAGCATGTACTTTAAGGCACACACTGTAAAATATTTCTCTAATAGTATTTGTTATTACTTTCTTTGGTTTTTAAAACTCATATTTCATATGCAGAAAATTCTTTTTTTATTCAACGTTTCCAACCTATATTTGTGAAAATTTCTTATTTTCATTTTTTAACTTCATGTGGCATATAAAACAAATGAATATATTCCAAATCTGAGTTTATATGTCTCAAATTATATCCATCAAAATACTGTACTTTAGTGTTTACAAATGATACTAAAAAAAAATTGGTGATTAAAAATGAATGTTTTAGGATTTTGTATCCTAAAATGGTAAGTTTGTTACTTCTATAGGAGTTTTACTGCTTTAATACATTAGGAAAATGTAGAGGTTTTTGATGGATATAATTTTTCCTATAGTAATGACAGATAGGTTTGCAATTAGCTTTTTTGTTAAAAATACCTAGTTGAGGGCTGAGGTTATAGCTTAGCAGCACAGTGCCTGCCTGGCAAGCACAAGGTTGTAAGTTCGATACCCTGTACAAAAAAACAAAAATTAAAAAATTAAAAAATATCTAGTTGAAAAGAATATGTATATATCTAGTTGTAAGGAACAGGTTACTGGCAATAAAATAAGGGGCATGAAGTAGGTCAGAGGTTCTTTCTCTACAATACCTGATTATTATTTTTGAGTAAGTCATTTTTAATTTGAATATATATGTGACTGGAGGTTTGGAAAGTGACTTTAATCAAAATAATTATGTGAATGATTGACATCAGATGTCTTTCAGGTTTTTTTTTTTTTTTTTTTTTTGCGGCACCGGGGATTAAACTTATGACCTTGCGCTTGCCAGGCAGGCTCTTAGGCTACTGAGCTAGATCCCCGGCCCTTAGGTTTTTTTTTTAATGAACTAGTTTATCTTAAAGGGACTTTAATAGTAGATACTTTACTGGGGATTTAGCTCAGCAGCACAAGTGCTTGCCTAGCAAGGTCATGAGTTCAATCCCTGGTACTAAAAATAATAATAATAATAATAAAAATAGTAGATACTTCATTGGATAAATTTGGTTATTCTGGAAGTCTGAGATTTTTGAAACAATAAAGTTACATTTTTTATGTTCACTTCAGATTTTTAAAGTGTTTGAATATCCATTCATAATATTGCCACTAATATCCATGCTTTCAACATTTTCATAAAGCTTATGTTGCCTATTTAATAATTACATTTGAACGTTGTTTTTTTTTTTTGGAAAATTGGTAAAAGTATTTTAATTTTATATCTTTGTTTTGTCTTTATTTAAATAAGAAATGGAAACACTTTCAGTTTTCAGAAGTTATGAACCTGGTGAACCCAACTGTAGAATTTATGTAAAGAATTTAGCCAAGCATGTTCAAGAAAAAGTAAGTTGAAGATTATAAATTGTTTTTATTTTACCTTGTTTTGCACTGGCTTCCTTATTTATCTTTTTGGTGTTGATGTTCTAGGACCTTAAATTCATTTTTGGACGATATGTTGACTTCTCATCAGAAACACAACGGATCATGTAAGTGGCAATCATAACCTCAAGTTGTTTGTTTATATGTGTATTTCATTGCAAGCCATATTATGTCTGTTGCAGCTAGTTTTTTGTAGTTATAGCATAAAAGCACCCATAGACGCTACATAAAAGACTATTCACATTTGTATTTCAGTACATCTCTATTTACAAAAATAAACCTCGAGAAATATTCTCGCCCTAAGTCCTCACCCTAATGCAGTGATAGTGAACCTTTTCAGAGCTTTCAGTGATAACAACACATTGCAACATGCATGCCATAGATTGACCATCACTGCCCTAAAGCATTGGTACTCAAGCTTTAACACTACATAAGAATCATCTGATCTCTTAGTTACTTTTTCTCATTGTTGAGAAAAAATATCCAACACTCAAAGTTAAAGAAGAAAAGGTTTATTTAGCTCAGTTTGTAGACATTTCAGGTCATGTTGGCTGGCTGCAAGGCAAGGTGCCATAGCAGAGGGATAACACAGAGGAAAAACATTTCATGGCGGCCAGAAGGCAGCAAAGCAGTAAGGTAGCAAAGAAACAGCACTAGCCCTCTTTTTGTCTCTTATATTCCATTCAGGCTAACCACCCGTAAGGTAGCATTCACATCCAAGATGGGTCACTTGCAATCTCAGCATCACACATTTATTGTTAGTATCACACATTTTAATCCCAGAATCTTACACCCTAGAATCAGCTACTTCTGTAAAACCCCACCTGAGGCTTTGGAGAGACATCTAAGGTACAAGCCGTAACACGTGGAACATTTGATAAAACAGCTTCCTAGGCACATCTGAGAGGCTGTTTTCTAGGTTAGGTAAGAACTCGTGAGCTTGTATTTCTAGAAAACTCTTGAGGATTCTGATGCTGCTGGTCCTAAGATCGCACTTGGAAACGTTGTTTTAGTGAGTGATTCAAGAATACATGTATATACTAATCAGGCGATCTTTTATTTATACTCGGAGAAATTCTCTTAACTGGGTTGCTCCCAATCCTATGAAAGCAAAAGAGACAGGTATATGTTTTGTAAATGATATAAAAACTAATGTTTAGAGTTAGAACTTCATTGTTTGAAATCCCATATTAGTTAATTCCAAAGTAAGAAAGACTGTTAGCCATATAATTAAAATTAGGATGAAATACAAATGATAAAGTGACTTTTGGTGGAGATTGAGAAATGATTTTAGCTAACTTTTGTTTGAAACCACCACCTTTAAAATATTACCTGGTCTGTGTGTCTTTTTAGATAGGTATGTATATAGGTAACACTATATCTTATAATTCTTCATTCGTGTTCCTTAGCAGCGGTTGTCTCTTCTTATCAAGATATGAGAGAAGCTTATTTTTCTGCCCATGTAAAATACTTGTTGTGTGTTCCTGGTCATGATCATAAGAAAAAAAAATTGCATTTGTGTAAATGCATTCTTTGTAAACATATTTGCTGTTTCCAGTATTGCCTTTAATGAATATTTGAAGTGAAATAATAATTCTACTTGCCTTGCTGGTGAATGTCTGTAATGACATCACTCTGGGAGGCAGAGCAACATGATCACAGCTTCAAATGCATCCTATGCAACAAAAGGACTTAGCAAGACTCTGTGTCAAAAATAAAGTTTAAAAAGAGCCATGTTCAATCCCAGTCCCAGGGGGAAAAATCTACATTGAGAAATAACAATGTAGAATATATTGATGGATATCAAAATGGTAAGTTGTTTCCCATGAGACTAGTCATGTGATTTTTTTTTAACCTTTCGTGTCATTTTTAAAATTGATATTTTTTTGTTTTTTATTTTCTCTTGCTATCCTAATGGCAGACCATATATAAGTTTTAAGTTATAATTTCATTTTGCTAAGTAGATTTCAAATACAAGTTTCTCTCAGAATTGTTGAAAATGAGTGTATTGTGCAATAACAGAACTCTGTTAGGAAGAAAGTCTGGCTTTAGCCGTCTGGTTTGAAGAGTCATTGTTTAGGCATCATTAAAGTTCCTTCCAACCTGAAATTCTGTAATTGCTTATAATTGGTTCTTGTCAGCTATCTATTTTTGATCTTTTTTTTTTGTCACCATAGTAGATAGTATTAAGTTGACTATAAGAAACTTTAAAAATAGTTATGAAATAAAACTTGCTAGGGAGTTCAGTAGTAGAAATATTGACTACCATGTGCAAAGCACTGGGTTCAGTCTCTAAAACAACTGAAAAACATGTTGATCCTACTAATGTAAATTTATCCTACTAATGTAAATTTTTTGAATCACAAACAATTTAAAAAGAAAATGAACACATCATGAAAAATACTACCTACTTGTAGAAAGAACAGAAATTTTAGAAAGCCTAAGAGTCATTGTAGTCATTTTTACTTTGAAATAGCAAAACTGAATTTCTCAACATGTTTTCATTCACTGTACTGAAGTTGTTTGTTGTTCTTCAAATTAAAACTACTGTTTCTCCCCCTATAGGTTTGATATACGCTTGATGAAAGAAGGTCGCATGAAAGGACAAGCTTTCATAGGACTTCCAAATGAAAAAGCAGCTGCAAAAGCTTTGAAGGAAGCTAATGGATATATTCTTTTTGGAAAACCCATGGTGGTTGTATCCTTTAAATCAGTCTGTCACAAAATTGTATAATTTTTAAGAGAAGGATATAATAAACTAATTCTCAAGCTTCCTCAGCAGCTGGAATTCTAGCTTAGCTATTCAGTTACAGTGAAACATGCCTTAGCTAAGACAGATGACATTATTTAGATTTTTATTGGAAAATAAAGGCAATTAAAAAGTGTAAGGTTACTAAATTTCAGCCATATCTAACAATTTCATTTATGCAACCCAAAAGTGCATCCTTATACTAAACCTAAGAGATTGTAGTGTCTAGAAATACATTTAGTATCAACCAAAAAGTAATTGATTGTAGTTTTCTGATTTCATTATAATTCACATTTCTGCTTGAGAAATTTAAAACCAGAATATTAATTACCCATGTTATTTTAGTGGTTGCAATTTGTAAACTAGGAATCAACAAGATAGGTAAAGGTGGAAATGTCTAAGTATAAAAAACAATAGAGGTTAATTTTTGTTTCTCTTCCACATCATGACCAGCAGGAGATAGTCATGATTCCTTCTCTATATTAGAAAGTTGATAATTAATTTAGAAAATAATTTACTTTCATATTCATGAAGGAAACCTTAATTTTAAAATACTAGCAATTTGCTCGATCTGCCAGGCCAAAGCAAGATTCTAAAGAAGGAAAAAGGAAATGTTAAAAACTAGTAAAGGTAAGTATGGATAAAACATGGTAAAAACACAATACTGTATTTTTTTAAAGTAAAATTAAGGGTGAAAGTCTGATAGAATAATGATTCAGGTGTCTAAAGAATTTTTAAGGAGACACATATTTAAAATTGATTTTCATTAAACTTCAAAATTATAACTACAGAATAAAGTCCATTCGTACATAAAAATTATATAAGGAGAACATGGCTATACTAAATACATTTTCTGCCTAATGAAGCTGGTATTAAACTTCAGCATTTGAAAGGGCTTGATAAAACACAGATTGCTAGGCTCTTCCCTCCTACCAAGAGTTTTCGATTAAGTGAAATCATAGACAAGTAGTCCCACTTATCATGCAACTGAGGGATTTCTCAGCATGTGGTATATTCCTAAAAGAGCAAAGTGTCTGGCATGCCAGGATAAGTTGGTCACCCTGGTGGCACCTGAGCCGTTGCATACCGAGAAGTTTGTAAGTAATAGTGGAGTAACTGGTCTAGGAACAATGCTTTTAAAAACTCATGAGCAAAGCAGTTAAAGACTTTCTGACTCTTAAAATTATATAGTGCTGAATATATAAAATTGATTTTTAACACACTTTAGAAAGGCATGTTTTTATGGAGTTGAATCTTTTGTCTGTGGAACAAGTAATTTTAATACCTAAATAATTTAATGGTTAGAAATAGTAGAATTGAGCA
Organism: Cuniculus paca; assembly: GCA_004365215.1. Classification (NCBI taxonomy): domain Eukaryota; kingdom Metazoa; phylum Chordata; class Mammalia; order Rodentia; family Cuniculidae; genus Cuniculus; species Cuniculus paca. The sequence goes on from RJWT010002988.1 coordinate 37,070, forward strand.
CTTCTAATGTTTGTGTTAATTTAAGAAATAGGTCAAAATGCATTGCTTTTTAAAAATTTTTTCTCCCTTTGTAAACTAAAAGAACATGAAATGAATTTTTCAAAGTTACTATTGTTTAGCTGAAAAAATACTAAATAAGAAAATTTTGCTTAAATGTTTAATCTCTTGGAGATGCTTTTAATAATTAGGTTTTGTTTTAAAGTTATCTGTACTGGTATACCCAGAAGTCCATAAATAACCTTGGAGGAAAACTGAGTAATTTCAGTATATATTTAAGAAAGTCATTTCTTTGTACATCTAATGCTGAAAAATAAGAAAAAATTTAAACTGCATTCTGCTGTTCTTCTTTAGAAGCATTCCTGCGTACATACTGCTGTAATACTGTCATGCAAAATGTATCCTTTCTTGTTGTATCCTTTTTGGGGCAGTGTTTTTTTTGTTTTGTTTTGTTTTTTGTTTTGTTCTGTTTTATTTCCTAGAAATGTTTTGTCCCTATTCTATCCATTGGTCTAGGCTAAACAGTATTTTTTTTAGACTTATGCAGATGAAATGTTTCTAAAATTGTATGGCTTGAAAGAAATTTACATGTTTTCTTATATTTATTGTTGAATTTTCTTTGCTGTCATTTAGGTTATAGTTTTTCCATGGAAAGTTAGTGAATCAGGTCAACTTACTTAGAGAATGTGTGCATTTAGTTTAACACAGAATGTGTTCTTGTATTTCTGTATGTATTTGGTAATCTTACTTCAGTAACATGGTTTCTCTCTTGAGGTTTTTCTGGTTTACACATTCTACATAAAATTTGAGTGGGGGAACAAATTATTTTCTTTAAAAAAGCACTTGTGTTGAAAATTAAAATTACTTTCATATATAAATCCCTAATTAAGTAGCGGATCTCACATTTGAAGTCTTACTGAAATTTCCATTAACATGGATAGCAAATAGAAGGTTTTTACAGAAACCTAAAAAAGATAAGAAAAGAGTAACAAGGTAGAAGATACAATGTTGATTTAAGGTAGCTCAATGGTGTAAAAAAAAAAAAATGATCCTGGTAAGAATATAAAAATAGTAATTCCCAGGCTGATTAACCAGAATTACCCTTAACAGTACTTCTCAAACTTGGCTGCACATTGGAATGACCTGGGAACTTTGAAAAATAATAAATAAAAATTAAAAATATTTTAATATTAGGTTCCTTCGAGAGAGTAGGTAGTATATTGTATTAATTTGGAATATAGCTTGGGTTTGAGACATTTTCAGAATTTTCTAAGTGAGTCTAATGTGCAAAGTGGAGAACCACCAACAAAGTGTTTATATTTA
>RJWT010002989.1:0-31552 GCA_004365215.1 Cuniculus paca
TAGAAATCAGATGGAAGAATATAAGGTTATGGCTGTATTAAAATAAAAACTTCAGACAAATTAAATTTAACAGAGTTCATTTGAGCAAAGAGTGATTCATGAACTAGGCAGCCCTCAGAACTGGCAGATGTTCAAAGAGCTTTGTTCCACAATGTGAAACAGATAACATGTATGAACCAAAAATGGGAGTGAAGTACAGGTACAATCAAATTGGTTACAGGTTGGCATTTGCTTTATTGAATATGGTCTTAGCAGCTGCTTGCCTGTGACTGACTGAAGCATGGCTCTTGTAGTGAGCTGAGATCCAGCTATGTTGCAAAAGCACATACAATTAAATCAGTCCTTCAGTTAATTTAGGTGCTGGGCTAGATTATAGTTCATTACACCAAGACTCACAACATGAAAGCATCCTCCGGCCACACTAAATTAACAGCTCTCCATTTTGGGTCTCTCAATTTTGAGAAGTGACCAAAACCCTGGACATTGACATTGCTCTTTTATTACCATGATAACAAACTTGTTTGATCTTAATATGCAATTTACAAGTCAAGATGTCACAAATAGTTCTTTATAATCTTGCTCCTCTACTTAAACAAGATGACAACTCAATGCTTGATAGATGGCTGCTCTCTGATATCTAAGGCTTGCGAGAATATGGTGCCCAAGGAGGACCTCTGTGATGACTATCAGGAGGATATTGTCACAGAAAAAGACTGAAGCGTAATCCTTAACCAGAGCCCCTACAAACTCGACAATCAAGAAAATCTAACCAGTTAAAGGGAAGCCGTATAAATGGTTTGCTAATTTTTTGAATATGTGAGGTCATAGTCTGTGTTTAGGGTGTGGTGAAGGAGGTAATTCACTTTAGGGTGATCTCAGCATTTAAAGAGGTATACAGTTTCATCCTCCTGGTAACCCAAGTCATTGTAATCTGGAGACCCATCCGAAGAAATAGTGGTCCAGAAACCTTGGAAAAGCTGAGCTTGTCATCCATCACTTAGGATGTCTGCAAACCAAGTGTTAGATGCTCTAATAACACATCCTGTGAACCTCTAAAAAAATTTTTTTTGTAATGTTTTGTGTTACTGAGGCTTGAGTCCAGGCCCACTGAGCTACCTAACCAGCCTTTGTATTTGGAGACAGTGTTGCTAACTGGCTCAATTTGACCTTAAAATTGTGATCTCCTGCCTCAGTCTCCTGGGTAGCTGAGATTACAGGCATGTGACTCCATTCCTGGTATCTGCATTCCTTTTTTTAAGAAATTCCCTTGATGTGTTTAGTGGCAGTGTCTAACAAAAGACAAGTATCTACTTTTTAAATTAAGCCTCCTGTAGTAGCAAAATCAAGGGAAAGGTAGGCATAATGTCAGTTTTGCTTAATGCTTCACATAAGCCCCTAAATGAAAACAAGGATGATCTAAGGCACATGACATTCTACTAAATGTTTCATTGAACATGAATGTTTTTATCCACTTTTGGAGGTTGAAGTTTACTGTCTAAAACTATGAAAGGTCTGGTGGACACAAATCCAAGATTACCTCCAATTTATGGATTAGTTTTAAATTTCATACGACTGGTACCCCACTACCACAAAGAGCCAATCCCCAGAAACCCTACTAAAATCTTTCCCCAGTAGAAACGAACTTATCTTTGTAAACACAACAATTGCAATGTTTTCCTTCTGCTAAAGCAGAAACCATAGCTGAAGTCGTACACAAATTGAAGTCTAATGAGTACCGCTGTAGGGAAAGAACAGGACAAAGGGGAACAGGGAAGAACTGTACTAGTTTCATGATGGCAAGGAGTCTTGATCCATGGAATTTGTAAAACAGTGCATGTCTCGGTAGCTGTCTACTTCTTGGGAAAATGTTCTGTGTTTAACTTTACCTTAAGATCTCCAATGTGTGTACAATTCCCAAGTTACTTATATTTAACACTATGCTTGAATTACTCTTTAAACATAACTAACCATTGAGAGATTTCAGGAAACGCTATCCCAAGTATGTCACTTTTTAAAAATTCTAACTGAAGACTCTTGAAAACCATGGCAGCTCCTACAGAAGCATTCAGTTCTCATCAATCCTGTCTCTAGAGGGGATGAAAAATCAACCACACCTAGACAGACCTTATCATGAGTCATAGTCTGTCCTTCTAAGAGCCTGATAATCATTCCCAAAACTCCTGTACTGCAAGGATCCTCACTCCTTGACCTTTTAAACTATTCTAGTGGGAAGGGTCTGTGAAGGGATTCATAAGTGTTTATTAGTGACCTCATTATTGCCCTAATTGATTGCTAGCTAGGTTGCTCATTACAATCTCTGCCTTTTGGTTTATAAAATCCCTCTAATCTCAAGTAAATAAAGAGGACTTGTTTGGGTTCTTGTAATGTTGGGGGACTAACTGGGGCTGTCTTTGGTTCACCTAACCTTTAATAGTGTTTGAGTAACACTTTTGTTTTAACCTCATCATCATTTGCTTCATTCCATTTTTAATAACTAATGTTTTCTACCCTAAATGTGTAATCAAAGTAGGTTAAAAATACAGACAATTAACATCTCTAAGCACAGAATTTAGATTAAAGGCTGAAATGACATTATTTGCTGAGACAAAGAAAGGTGTAAGTAGGAAGTCCAGTTTAGTCAGGATAGTCATGGGTGAGAATTCCTAGTTGAAGTCTTTGCATTCTCTGTTGTGAAAGTTTCTACTGACTTCAGTGTAGAGAGGGAGGCAAACTTACACATGGAGATTTCTATGTAGATATAAATTTATTTTATAAAATGTCCCAAAGTAACTAAATATAGGTATTGTCTCACCTCAGTTCATGCTTTTTAACTAGATTGTTGAGTCTAGAGTGAACCACTTTAATGAACAAGGTAGACAAAACTTTTCCATGGGGAACCGAAGATGCTTCTCACCTTTTGTCCGAGTTGAAGATTTTGACCACAGCATAAACCTGGCTAGAGAAGCCAACCCACTGATCAGAGGGCTTGACATTTTTAAACAGCTGTTTTTCCATCTTCAATGTGACAGCGTAGCAAAGAAAAATGTTAATAAATTCAGATTAGAGAGAGAAGGGTAAAAAGAATGGCAGGGAATGATGCCAGTAAATGTAAAATGTATTCTCTCATCACTTCTTTACTTAAACTCTTCATTTAATTTTTTAGAGGCTCAGCAAAACAAACAAAAGTATATCCTCCTGATATATGGTGAGACAAATAGTATTGACTTATTGTTTTCCAAAGTACTCATAGGTGAGCAGTTTTATTAAATTTAAATATCCCCCACCATAGCCACATTGACTTTTAAATTATTTTCATAAGGGCCACTCATTTCTTCAAAAATGCATATGCTCCAACTTGGAAGAATCTCAGATTTCCTGACTCACATGAATCTACTAGTCTCTGTCTTCTTGTGGCCTTGTCCACTTACTAAAACTGGTTAGACCCCCGTGGTCTATAAGTGGATCTAACCCAGGCATTACTGCATCCAATCCAGTCATGTACCAAGTTCAGCCTAAAATTTGCATAAGTAAACTTGGAGAGCTCAGATAAAAGTCACCAGAGCATGGCTGCAACAGAGAATCCACTCATTACCCCAGCTGTTTCCAGCGGTTGTGGGCACAGTGAGCCTTGTTGGGAATCTGCTTGGTCATTCCATGTTCCTGGCGCCATTGGAGGTTGACTTCAGATGCCATATCTCATGCCAGTGTTAAAATAAAACCATTAGACACTCTGAATTTAACAGATTTGAACGAAGGACTATTGTCAAATGGAAGCCTATGAAGCCAACAGAGGTGCAGAGAGCTCTGTTCCACAACTCAGACAAGTGGAAACGAAGTACAGGAACAGCTCGATTGGTTCCAGTTTGGTACAGACCTCACTTGAACAGGGTCCGACCAAGTGACTGCCTGAGGTTGACTGAAGCTCAGGTGCCATGATTGGCCGATGTGCAGATATTTCTCCAAAAGCGTATTCCTAGATTAGGCTTTCAGTTTAGAGAACAAGTTAGGTTGCAGGTTGTTAACATAAAGACTCAAACACAGAGGCAGCCTCCTACCAAATTTAATTTCACGTCTGTTATTGGCCTTTCCACTTTCTTTGACTCTGTGGACATGAATAAGTAGATAGATTTCAAGAGCTCAGTATAATCCCTGCTTACACATCTATTATTGTTCACATAAAGCTTCCTCACAATACAGGAGGATCTGTGTCAGAGAGTTCTGATTTCAGCCCTTGATTTGAAGACATGGTCTGCATGTCCCTTCTGGAACTCGTTCTGTGATACCTTTGCCTTGGACCAGGGACAGACAACAAACAAACTCCTGGTTCTTGAACTTGTTTTATGGTTTGTGTCTTCTTAAGAGGCAGTTAGGGAATTAAAATTGTTTTTTGCTGAAAGCACATATCTAAAAGGTAACTAAAAGCCGAATAAGCTTGACCTTTGTTTTATAAGACTGTGGGTCTAATACTTACAGGCTTACTCCTCATTTAGGGAATGTCTGTAAGTTGGAAAAACAAGTTTAATTTATCTTAAATTTACCTAGCTTCCCTTATCACCTTTCAAGATTGAGAACATCAAGATTAGAGATTTACAGAGACATTCAGCTATGCCCAGTTCCTCATTGCCCTGAACTATGGTCACCTTGGATTCTGGCAGAGCCCCACAAAACTGAAATTGCCTCTAGGTCATGAGGTGTCTTCTCACTGAAACCAAATTGCTTCTCAAGTCATGGAGGCCCCTCTGGAGGTACCACCCCAGAACTGAGATAATGATCACCCATACCTCAGCCCCCTATGTTCCTTGTCACTACTGTGCCCCAACCCCCTTACCTTTCAATAAGATCTTTTAACTGTAAGTTTATACTGTTGCTTTAGTTTTAATTTCCAGTATTGTTGAAACAAGGACCCACTCTAGCTGTTGATATCTTGAAATCATTCTTGAATAAAAATGGATATATGCCTATGACACAGAGTACAATAAGTGGTTGTCTTCTCTGTATGAAGATTGCATGAAATTTTTTCAGGAAGGGTTGGCCTTAACAGACAACGGGCTCTTATGTCAACTTAGATGAGTGGCTATGAAATAACTACTCTAAGGCTAATTTAAAAATTGCCACATAGCCCCTGATATTTAAGTGCCCATAACACATGATCATGTTTAGTGAGTTATTTCATTCAGTTACCTGAGTTTATATTGGATTTTCAGTCATTTTTGCCTTGGAGAGTACACCTTGAAATTAAGTGGCCCAAGATAAAAGAATTATGCAGAACTACCTACAAAATTTTTGAGAAGCCACCTTTTTAAAACAGAACAGGGCTGGGTATGTAGCTCGGTGGTGGAGCACTTCCTTAGTTGTTAGAGAGGATCCAGTACAAATGTGAAAGTTTATTTAGACAAGGAAAAAATGACAAAAAATTACAACTCAGAATGGAAAAGCAAAATCACCAGACTTCATGTTTCTAGGCTCCTCCCGAGAGCCTTTGAAGGAGTCTGTATGTCAATGGCACTGAGCTCTAAACCTCATTAGGATCACAATAAAAACACTTTTGTACCTTTGGGAACTTCCCTGGAAAAATGATGTGTGGAGTGTGGGTTTGTCTGCCTTAAATATTTTCAGACTTAAATGATTGCAGTTATATGATTGGGAGGAAATATGTCATTTGTTTGGTACTTGCCTGTAGCAAGTGAACACTACTTCTTTGAGAGTAGCTTGGCCTTTTTTCCCAGGTGCACTTAGGAAACTTCTGTGAAAAGAGAGAGTGGGTTTAAGTGCTCAGATGTGCCTTTTCCAGATTCTCAGCTTTTGTAAAAAGAGCTCAGTCTGAAGCTCTCTGTAGCTTGTGGTAAAGATACGACTCCACACTTAACGACTCTCCAGACATTTACCAGGAAGCACATGGCCTTAAACTCACTGCCTTCAGCACTTACTCAAAGCTTGGTTGATGGATGCAATGTTTATTTCTCACTCTCTGGAGGAGAGGCACTCAATCCATGCTTCTGGAAGCAAGTGTCACCTTTGTGGTACCGGAAATGAGTTCCAGACTTAGGAGACTCGGTTTGAATTGGTGCACTCTAGGGCTGGTCTATCATTTATTAGTACCTGGGGTCATCCGTGAGAAAGTCAGCTGGACTTCCTTTTCAAGTCTCAGTGCTCTCAAAGATGTTTTTCCAGATATATTTGTTCTTATTTCTATCAGACAGTGTATACTCCCTCCAAAGCTGTATAGACTGTATTCTACAATCATTGTGCTAGCACCAGATTAACCTTTAAAGTTTACAAAATGGTCACATTTGCATCTTTAAAAAACTTTAAATCCTTACTATACAAAATAAGACAGATTTTCTAGCTTGGGTTTTGAAATCTACTTTAACCCCATCTACTTTACTCAGAGCTCATCATCATCCTTCTACTTTAGCTGCAATGCTCTCATTTCTCATATTTATTTGCTCTCATTCAGTGCACAACTAAACTTACATCTTTTTAGGTGTTTTCTTAATCTTCCAAGCAAAAATTAATCTCTGCCTTTCCTACAATTTCCATTTGTATGCATGTATGTTCTTTCTACTTACTCAGTGTAATTTTCCTGTATTGTTTCTTCTTTTCCATGACCTCATGGATGACTTTGTTCACTCCAAACTTGGAAAACTTTCTTCTCTTGAGTTAGCACAGAAGTGTCAGATGAAAACTATTGTCAAACGTTTTTGGATGAAAACAGCTCTTTTTTATCAAGCTTGACCTTTGAGAAGCTTTGTGGAATTGTAGCAAAATTTAGCATCAATTAGACCAGTGACAAATCTCTGACTCTGCCATTTTGCACAAGGTAACTTAACCTCTCTATGTCTCAGTTCAGTCATTTGAAAAATGAGTAGAACATTTACCTGAAGAGATGACTGCATGAGCTAAAGGGAGAACAGACTGGATTCATTGATTTACCACCCTTTGCTCACTGATGTTTTCCTTCTGTTGCCAGGACTGTGAGATTCTCTGGATTCAGGGGTGTCCTGTGCATCCACCCCATTCCTGGGTCCTGGGAAACATGTGGAGTTTACTGGTTCTCATTCTCCATGTCATAGTCAAAATTTTCTACTTCAATACTAAGCCCCTTAAGGGAGCTTAAATATTTCGCAAGATAACTGAGACACAGTGTTATGATGACAGATTTTGCATTAAATTCCAGCAGGAAACAACTGAAGCAAATCCTGTAGACAAGGCTTGGAAGCTCTGAGGCATTTTATTCCACCATCAGGATGAGCTTTGTGTAAAATGCCTTAGCTTCCCCTTTAGGAGTCAGGCATCTTCAGATACAGTTGATCCCTTTCCTGACTTTCAAAAATGTCATTCCCTAATAGCTAGAGTTTTACCATTGCCTAGTGCTGAGGATGAACTGGGGAGTGAGTGATTAGGAAGTTAGAGTCATGGTGCTATTTTCTCTTTCACTACAAATGTCAGTTACTATGCTCTCTTCCACACAGATACATTTCATTCACATGTATAGAAATAAGAAAGGGAGCCAGTTCACTTGGGGATCATTTGTTGGCTGAAAGTGGTACTATAAAACAATATTGTGTGTACACATTATAATCTCTGTATATAGATACAGAGATAGATACAGATATGGATATGCATATAGATATATCTCCTCGTGTAGTCTCAAAGTACCATTCCATGTTCTGTGCATAGCACTTGTGTTGGACACTACATCTTCCTTGGCCGGAAATAGCAAGTCTTTTTTCTCCTACTAGCCCACCTATAGAACAGGCATCTGCTCAGTGATTTACCTGAGAATGGCATGCTCCTGATGCATCTATCAGCAAACGTCCTTCTGCGGACCGACTGTGAATATCTGAGTTGCCTCAGTCATCCATCTCTGGACAATCTAGGGTTGAGCAATTGGATCATTTTTATCCTTACTGTCCCACCAAACCACTGCCCCTTGCTTCTTCATTGCCCCCCATGTGCACATGTGTACTTACACACACACATACACACACACACACACACACACACACACATGCACACAGAGGCCATCATCCTACCTTTTCTCCCTGACTTGGTTTCTTGCCATCTCTAACTTTAATGTCAAAATAAAACTGAAAAGAGATATAAGAAAACATCTAAGATGTTTTGGCAAGCCCAGGCATTTCCTTAAACTTAAGGAATTGTCTCAGGCTAGGAACAAATATTCATCTGTATAATTTGTTTTGACCTGAAGTGTTTTATTTATTCCTGTTAAGAATTCAATACTTAAATTTTCTGTTTATTTGAGCAGGTGTAGCACTTCTGAATATATCCTTTTGTTATTTTGATGTTTATCTTTGACCATCACAAAACAGACTTATTAATAAAATAGTTTGGAGACTTCCCTGTAGAAATAAATTTAGTTGATCCAATAAGTAATTAACACACTATGTAAATACTCAGCAGATTCTATTATTCCTTCTCATTGCAAACCAAAATGACAAGAATCTATACGTTTTCCTGCACAAGTTCATTGGTGTTTTTGGCACAGTCCCTAGTGCTGCGACAGAGTCACAGCCTCACGTCAGCTTTGTGTGGTCAGCCAGGTGAACTCTATGACCGAATGAAGACTTTATTCCCAACCCTAGATATACAGTAACACCTCCATCTAACTTAGCTAATCCCAGCACTGTCTTCACAAAAAGATATGTTTTTGTCACTTTCACCCACAGATAAGACTTGTATCAAGGTTGTAGGGAAAAGCGTTGCAATTTTTCAATATAAACAACTGCTCATATCGGTGAAGTCTTGCTGAACAAATTCCCAGTGAAAGACACGATAAAAGCAAATCTATTAGTTTATTAAATGAAAAAATGTGTTGGTATATTATTCATACCATTGGGGGGTGAGCAGAAAACATGTGGGTGTGACCTGACAGTTACCCATTTACCAGTGCAATTCATGAATTTCCCAGCCAGTTACCTTGACACAAATACTAGCTCAGGCTCAGAATTACTCAGTTGATGGAAGATAACAAAGACAGCTCAATACAACCTTTTCTGGAGTTCTCTCCGTACCTAGCAGTTACTGGGTGGTCTTGTTCATACCTGGGTTGTTTCATTTGCCTTAGTTTCTTTATAGGGATTGCATTTAGGAAGTAGATAGAGACTAAAAAGGAAAAGCAATCTATGGAGAGTAAAGTGATTTGCTCCTCTATGTTCCCTTAAGTACCTCTCTGCTCACATATGAGGTATTTGATATGTTTTAGTAAAAAAATTAAAAAGAATAAACAAAAAGAAACTGGCTTAGCAGTCAAACTGAATGAAATTATTGCTGTTGACCTATCGCTGCTGGTCTGTGTACCTGATCAAGGCATAAAGCATGAGAGACTTAGGGTAAGGAAGGATTCCATACTTACAGTTGCCAATCACTTGGAAACTGTATGTCTAAGGAATGCGTCTGTCTTTACCTTTGTCCAAAGGAATCTAAAGGTGTTTAATTAATAAAGTAGGAAACACACTTTTCTGTGAGGGAATTTCAGTCATAACAGTATCACAACCAAGGATACCATACCCCACATTAAATACTGAGAAGACATTCCCTGCACCTGGAAGGAAGAGTATGAATTCGTAGTTTAAGTCATAGGTGCACTCGTGCTGTTTAATTTTAAAAATAAAGAAAACTCACCGATTTTCAAACAAACCCTTTATATCAATTTAAAAAAATTCAAATGAAGAAACTCCAGACGCACTGTTGGATACGAGACAAAACGTGATGACCTCAGGAGGCAGATCCCACTGGGACCTGTGCTCCTCTCTGGGAAGACTCTGTCCTCACACCTCTCTTTCCCCTCTTCAAAGCTAGCTTTAACTCAGGCTTTGTGTTCCCCAGAATCTTTCCAGTTTCATTATGCTTTTGTTGAAATAGTTTAACCAGAATTAAATACACTTGACCAAGTACGTACTAATCAGCAATTTGTATAAACATCTTTTTCTATGTCTATGTCTTATATATTGGCAGGTCTAAAACGCATATGATTTTTTGATCACAGAAGTATATTTAATGAGAATCACCAGTAAGCAGTCAAAAATGATTCCTACATCAGTTTTTTTATTTGAAAACATGATTGGTTTCAGTTATGAAATGGAATTTTATGTGTAGGCATTAAATTTGCTAGGGGTTAAACCAATTTTTCTCCAACTGAGGGGTGTCACCGCTTAATTGCTCAGGCAATGTTTTTTAAAGTAAATGAAAAAAGGAAAAGAGAAACAAAATAAGAAAGAAATGCTTTTTGTACATTTGTATGTACATGTGCAACAATGTATTGCATACTTATAGAACTACAATGGAAGATCCATTTCTTGCTATGGGTTTTTTTTTTTTTTTTTTTGTGGCACCAGGGATTGAACTCAGGACTTCACGCTTGCCAGGCAGGAGCTTAGGCCACTAAGCCAAATCACCAGCCCTTGTCTTTTTGAGACAGAGTCTTACTGTGCTGTTCAGGCTGACCTTGAGCTCACTTTGTAGCCCAGGCTGGTCTTGAACTTGCAACAATCCTCCTGTCTCAGCCTCCTGAGTGCTGGGATTACAGGCGTGAGCCACCATGCCCAGCCGCTATTGCTTATGTTTAAAAAATTGTTTTAAGGAAATAAAAACACTGAAGCAAGACAAGGTTATGACTTAGGAGGGCAAAGTCTTTAGATGTCAGACATGGGCAGTAGAAAACTAAACAGCAAGAATAGTTATATCCGACCTAGCAAATACCACGAGCTCATCACAGTGGAAGCACTGTGGGACTGGACCACACCTGTGTCTCCTCCTCTCTGCTCTGATCACACAGCAATCTATAGCCAGCAGGACGAAATTGCTCTTGGGACTTTGAGGATGGGAGAATGGATGCATTCTATTTCACACTTGCAAAAATCATCCAGAGGAGAGACAAGGCCAAAGATACTATCTACTACCAGAAATTAACGCTTAATGTTTCCCCTGGGGCTTTGTCTCTTTTTCATAGTTTCTATCACCCCCTTTTTCCACTAACATGTAAGCGAATTAAAAAACAATGACCCCAAAATGATTGTGATGACACTGACTGATATGTTTGTGTGATTTCTGGGAAAGATCTGGCTGCACAGTTCCCTGAATGTTTCTTATAGAGTAGTCAACAAAAGCAGAAGGGCAGGACTGGTCCCAGGATGGCTTTTGCTGCCTCTTTTTGTCAGTAAGGATTGACAGGCAGTTTCTGCTACAATGATGAGGGAACATTTTCTCTTTACCATTTCTTCAAAGGCAACTGAGACTTTTAGGCATTCATATCTTTTAAATTACTTATCCTAAGGGAAACCTGATTTTACTGTGAATGGGAAGAAGATCTTCTGGAAAGTTAGTTTTTGAAAGAAGGAAGGTGAACTTTCAACCCTTTCTTGACTAGAAAGATAGAGCCTATTTGAACTTTGGGGAGAACCTCAGAAGCGATAGTGATGAATATTGTTCTTCGGCCATGTGACCTTATGCAAATAATTCAATGCCCATAAGTTATTTTCTGATAGCACCTAGTAGAATGGGGATTTTGATAAGAAAAGTTCAGTCTAATAAAATTAAGTTAGAATTATTCACATGGAGGGGGTGGGGACTACTACCAGGCCTATATAAAAGCAGTGGATGTGAACCCGAGGTGAGGTAGGCTACACTGTGTACATACATCCTGGACAGCTAGACTGTAGAAGCCTGTACAATCCACAAATCGTGTTTGACCCCTTCTTTACCTTGCTCCTGCTCATTAAGTCCACATGTCACTGTCGCTTCTGCAGAAGGACCCTTTTTGTTCACTGAGGCAACATCCTCATTTCCCTTGTAGATTCTGCAGCCTCCAATTTTCTTATTAATTCTTGGAACAGACCCCATACTTTGGCTCCAGCGCTTTCACACAAATTTTTTTTTTGAAGTCTTGTCTTTAATTCTGCTGATCCTTTAGGTCTCAGATTTCTTTTTGAAGACAGAACATATTTTGACCTGAGAGCTAATTAAATTTTACATGCTATGTTTTTAGGGCACTTAACGCATCATACATTCATCACAAAATTCACTATATTCAGTTACTCTGTTGTTATTTCTAGTTTTATATCTTTTTTCAGATACATTGAAAATCATAGTCAACACTACATCCTCCTAAATTATCAAAGTGTCTGACACATGTTAAGTGTGTGTACACACACAGACACACACACAGACACACATACACACATAGGTTGAACATCCCTGTTATGGTCTACATCTAGATGTTCTGAGGAGCCTCATGTTCTCAGGGGCTTCTGGAAGGGGAAGAAGGACTCTGGGAGGGGCCTGAACCATGTGCAGGGATGATGTAGCTAAACTGCCCTTAGGAGGTGGCCTCTGCTGAGAAGCGTGTCACTGGGGGCAGACCTGAAAGTGCATATCTCCCTCCCAGGGTCCTCCTTTCGCTCTCAGCTTCTTGGCTACCATCATGTGAATGACTTTCCTCTGCTGGACCCTTCTGCCATGCAGCTTGATATGTAAGCACTGAAGCTTCTGAAGGCATGAGCCAAAATAAACCTTTCTTCCTTTAAATTGCAGGTGTCACATATTGTACCTCAGTGATGAGGAAGGTGATTAAGACATCCCTAAATCAAAACTCTGAAATGCTCTAAAATTCAAAATTCTAAAGTTGAAATGATCCAAAAAGTAGAAAATTCCACCCCAAGGAACTTGTTAAGATTATTTTAAACTATTGCCTAAAATTATCTTCAAGTTTTGTGTTCATGGTACATAGTAATCATAAATGAATTTGATGAACTTTGGTTTCAGACTTTTGTCCCCAAGATACCTGATTATGCAAATATTCTAAAAATCAATGAAAGGAAAAATCCAAATCACTTCCTACTCCAAGTGTCATTTCGGATAAGGGATTATCTATGTATCATCTATCTATCTATCTATCTATCTATCTATCTATCTATCTATCTATCTTTGAAGCAGTTTCCACAAGAGGAGAGGGAATAAGTGATCACGGTATTTTTGATAGAGGGGAGAGCAGGGCAGATACATCACCAGAGAATGGGCATTCTAGTGTGTTATAACACACTAGAGTTTGTAACACTGTGGCACATCCTGTAGCCACAGCTTGCCAACTGCTTGTCTGAAAAAACTAAGTTAAATTTGAAGATAGAATAATAAAAAAAACCCTTGGAATGATTCTGTGTACATGTTGTTTCTCCTGATGTCACACCTCCTTTGCCTTGTGTACCTTAGAAGGAAAAAGTGGAAGAAGCTACAAATGAAAAAGGGACTTATCACCCGCAGTTTTTCATTTCCTCATTTTATTGGAGTGAAGCTTAAGCATCTCTAGTTTTAGTCAGCAGTGCCACTTTATAATTTCATTCTTGGAACTTATTCTTTGACTGTCTTTATGATATTTTGCAATTTCCTTTTCTGAGAAAACTTTGATCTATGACATAATGGAAGGCCTGGTTCATGTAGGAAATTTTGGAAGACAAATAACAGTTTTGCAGATTCTCTTACTACTTTATTCTTAAGAACTAAAGAACTAAAGGCTTATACTGCTTGGGCCAGGATCATGGAGCAGTGACCAGAACTCACAGTCTGGTGCCTACTATCTCACTAAAGGAGATTTTCTGTTGCTACTCTGACAAAAAGGATTTCCATTTGGGAGGGGAGGCACACAGTTCCTTCTTCTTAGCTTTTAATAAAACAGCAGAGATGGAGATTCTTTGAGAATTGTATCTTTTTCAGAGAACTGTATCATGTCAGGATTTTTCATAGTGAAGCCTCATAATGTATCTCATCCACTATTTGTGTTAGCTCAGATAGACCAAACAATAGATAATACTTGTATCAGAATACCCTATCTGAAATATTTCTAGTGTATGTATATTAGAAAAAGTTGAGTTTAGGTGCATGTATTTTTTTTTTGAAAAGAATACAACCAAACAAAATAAAACAAAGTCAATCAAAACAAAGCAATGAACATGGTACATGACTTCTAAACAGGGTAAAAAGCAATCAGTAATGGCTACCATAATGCCTCTTGTTATCTGCAATATAACTGCCCATACCATCAGAGATGAGTAAAATCAAACAAAATACAACAAACTAAAACAGTAGAAACAAAACAAAACAAAAGAAAACAAACAAAGCAGAACAATGTAAGCAATAGAGGAATTCAAGATACTAGCAAAACAGCATTGGCTACCATGTTTGTTATCTTCAGAATGGTTGCCTACACCTTCAGACATATTACAAACAAACAACATAGAATAGAGTAAAATCAATCAAAACAAACAATGAAAGCCATACAGGGTTTCTGAACAAGATAATTGGACATCCTCGATGGCTGCAATTATATATTTTGTTACTTTTAAAATATCTGTCCATGCCATCAAGTATAATAAAATCAAACAAATCAGAATAAAATGAAACTAATCAGAACAATGAATACAATCTGAATTTCAAATCATGATAATAGATTAATAGTGGTCATTTCCTTCCCTTTTTAGATAATTCCTCCCCTTTGACTTTCCCAATATGCATTGTGCATTTTGGATCCCACTAACACCTTTAATTTGTTATGCTATGGAGACAACACAAAATTCACCCTTGTGACTCTGAACGATTACATCCATGAGCACTATTACCAGTTGCCTCTACCTACCTACAAGATCCTTGAGGTTGTCTTCCTTTATAGCTGAGTAGGTTTCCACCACATAAAATACCATGTCTTTCTTATCCATTCTGCAATTAATGGGCAGGCTACCCCTACTTTTTTTTTCTGGCTCCCTGTCACATAGGGCATTGTTCTCTCTCTTTTGACTTTCAGTCTATGAATTTTCTTTCTAGCTAAATGTGTTTCTTGTATAGAGCATATTGATGGATCCTGTCTCCTGATCCACTATGCCTCTGTTTCTTTCTGTTGGTGCCTTGAGTCCCTCTTGCACTGCATTGTCTCTGCCATGCTATTTTTCTGCCATTGATTCCCTATTTTTCCTCTCCATTCAATCGACTGGCCCCAGTTGATGGTCCCCCTCTGTCATTGTTCCTGAGACCATGGTCCTTTTTCTCTCTCTCTAAAATGTCCTTTAGTCTTCTTTGTAGGGTTGGTTTGGTGGTCATGAATTCCTTGAGTTGTTCTTTGTCATGGAAGTATCTTGTTTCTCCATCAATTTTGAAAGAAAGTTGTGCAGGGTACATCAGTCTGGGTTGGAAGTTGTTTTCTTTCAGGACTTACATTACCTCACTCCAGCCTCTTCTTGAGTTGATGGTTTGTGTTGAGAAGTCTGCTGTGCTTCTGATGGGTTTTCCTTTATAGGTGATCTGTTTCTTTTCTCTAACAGCTTTTAATATTCTGTTCTTGAGTTGAATTTCTGGGATCTTGATTATTATATGTCTGGGTGTAGATTTGTTTTGGTTATGGTTAGCTGAAGTTCTATATGCCTCACTTATTTGAATGTCATATTTGTGGGTGGATCCGCGGAAGCTGTTTTGACTGAGATCCGCTCCCGTGCACGTTTCAGGCAACATCGCGTGGGTTCCTAAACAGCTTAGATTTGCAGGGCCTGACCAGGTCTGCTCCTGTGCAAACCCCAGGTGTATTGGTGCCCAGCTCAGTGAAGAGATACAGGTGCCCAGCATTGGGTGTATGTAGGCAGCACTGGCCAAAAAAGACAAACAGTCTAGCTTTGGAGAAGTCGTGGCCAGTGCTGGAGTGCGTGGGACCACACTACTCAGCTGTGTGGAAGAAATCAAGAATATGCCAAAATGAAGAGGGAGAGGGCAATCTCTGGTGTCCAACCCAAGCAGTGCAATTCCACAAGAGGAAAACATGGAGGTAGAGAATTGCATACCTGAAATGACTGAAGTGATGTCAACTGAAGTGAAGAAACAACTTCATGAAGCTATAACAGAAATTAGAACAGAAATTCTATCCCAGGTAAAAGAAGAAATGAAAACCGTAATAAAAGAAATACTAAGCATCTCTAAGGAAGACACAGATAAAAAAATAGAGGCACATAGGAAAATGAGGGAAACCATGAATGAACAGCATAAGAGAGATTTAGAATGTATGAAACAGATTCAAAGAGATATCCAGAAAATTAAAAACTCATTTGAAAGCTGGCAAATTCACTTGAAAGAAACTGAAGACAGACTTTCACAGTTTGAAGACAGGTTTGCAGCCTGTGATCGTGAAAGGAAAAATCTCTTAAAAATAACAAGGTCTCAGGAAGTAACAATTCAACAGCTGGTGGACAACTCAAAGAAGCATGATTTAAGAATTAAAAATGTGAGTGAAGAAGCAGGTGTCAAGACAAATGACATCAGGATCTTATTTACAGGTGCAGGGCATTATAAAATGTGATGGACCTGTTGAGTGGGGGAAGTGTTGCTGGTACCTTCTCAGTTGCAAGTGGGGCACATGTGGGAGGAATAGCTGACCCTTTGGAGAGAAGTATTTTCTCTCAACTGAATGGTGAAACAAGATTGACTTACAACTGGTTTTGAAATTATTTTCAATTTCTCTTTAGACAATGCATTTTTAAAAATTGCTTAGACCTAGCATGGGGGAGGAAATCAATTTTATTTTTCCATCCTTTCTGGTCATTGGTTGGGGTTTTGTTTTTAGCTGTCATATGACTAGCTGAGTAATCACGGACATATCAATCCCTGTCTGAGTCTGTTTCCTGTTATGCAAATTTAGAAACTTGCAAGTTTAACACTTGCTAGTTTGTAAAGATAAATGTACATATTGAGAGAAGCTTTACTATCATCCCTCCTCTGAATGTCTGGGACAAGGCCAACTGTGCTTTATAAAGCTTGTCATCTTCCCTCTTACCTCTCAGATCTACATCATAGCATCTTAGTATTAAATATTTCCTGAAAATTTTAGTTGAGAAGAAACCCACAATGATTTCTTTCCAACCACCTACCAACTTTGAAAAAGGGTCAATAGGGAGCTGTTTTCAAATGAGATAATTCTGCTAGCCAAGAGGTATTTTTTTTTTCTTCCTTAGCTCTTAGGAAACTATGAACTCTCAGTGATTCTCAGAGTCATTCCTTGAATAAGTAGTGAAAAATATCTTTCCAAAATTGGATTAAATGGATTAATGTGCAGATAAATATGTGTGTAATATTTTAATGAAGGGAGTAGACTCTGCTTTCCTTCATTACATCTCCCATTCATGTTGCTATGAATTTAGAGTACAGAGGAAGTTGTTAAATTACATTTAATAATAGAGCAGGGTGTTTAATGTACATTAATTA
The DNA here is from genome assembly GCA_004365215.1 of Cuniculus paca. Lineage (NCBI taxonomy): Eukaryota > Metazoa > Chordata > Mammalia > Rodentia > Cuniculidae > Cuniculus > Cuniculus paca. The sequence goes on from RJWT010002989.1 coordinate 17,251, forward strand.
AATATCAGCTGACGGTAAAGGGAGTTCTTGCTGAGTATGAATAAGGAGAGAGAGAGTTCTAACTGCCATGTAATTAAGCTGAACCTGCAGAAACAATGGAGGTGCGATTACTTTTTTATTAACACATTATACTTACATGTGATGTGGAAGCATTTAATTACTCTGTAACTCTTTTTTTTTTAATTACTCTGTAACTCTTATTATATTACCCCAAGTTGCTCTCACGTGGAGTTGATCTCTGTTCTGGAAAACATGATAGAGCAGGCTGATTCTCATTATTTCTCAGCATTTTTATTTCCATTTTGTGCAAGTCGAGAGACTTTCTCCCATGACCCTGTGCCTGGGTGCCCCCAGGTGACCGGTGCATCACCTCTATTTCCTGTTAATGTTTAGAGTGGGTAGCACCAAAACTTCAGAGAAAAGTAGAAATAGAGGCATGAAATGTTTATTTTTTTCTTGCTGTGGGAATGTCTTGGAAATATCATATTTGATAACCAGGCCGAGTTAGGAAAGGAGAAAATTAATTAGTTTCTTCCTTGAGGTTGGCAAACCAGTTAGTAGCCTTGAATTTCTCAAAAACACATTCTCTGAGGGTATATTTGCCTTTCATAATCTCTAATTTGTTTGAGTGCAGATTTATTTATTAAGCTGTCATTATTACTTTTGCTGGTCATTGGGGAATATTTCCAAATTTCGTAATTATGAGAGAATTTAGCTATCTATTTTTGTAAACCTAGGAGAGTGATATGTCCTTTCAGGTCACATCTCCAGTGACAAACCTCTTCCCTCCAGAGCTCATGGCCTGATTCCAGCCCATGTTCAAACAGAATTCTCAGCAAGTTGAAGATCTTAGTTGAACTAAAAAATGACAGATCTTCATAGTACTACTCTGAACAGGGTTTTTAATTAGTGCAATATTCTTCACTTGATCTGTCTAGTCCTTTACTGATCTGGTTAGAGGCAAATGAAAACTCATTCATTGCAGAGACGATGTTTGAGTAGCCAACGGTTTAGTAGTTCTCAGTCCAATGAACGTTATGAGAAAGAATTTATGAGAACAATGCCAATCACTCTCTGGGGATAAAAGTGAGTAGTTTTTTTTTTTTTTCTGGTGGTACCAGGGATCAAACTCATGACCGTGCACACGCCAGGCAGGTGCTTAGGCCGCTGAGCTAGATCCCCGGCTTTTTTTTCTTTTTAACTCATCCTAGTTACCTACCTAGGGAGGTAAAGTGTTCGCAAACTGAGAAGCAAGCCTTAAAAATAAAGCTTATTAAACATGATTCAAAAGCCAACTTTACCACATTTTCCCCTTTGCTATGACAGCACTTGAAAACTAGATGGTTTTCTTTCTTCTCTCCTTTATCTAAAAATCAAGGTTATAAATATGTATAACAGGTATCACCCATTTCCAGCTCTAGATTCAGGGGATATTCAAAGCCAGGTTTAACTTCAGAGAAAAACTGAGTGACCTAGTGAAAAACTAGTGAAAAACTGAGGTGACCAGTTAGGTATCAAGACATCCAGAGTTCAAATATTCTCTTCCCATCTTACTTATGCTTAAGTACCACGTTTTCTCCTATCATGACAACAATGTCATCATGACACTTCAAATTCATGACAACAATGTCATGACAACAATGTCATCATGCACTTCAATTCCTATAGCTGGACCTCATTTTATTTGGTGCAGAATTGCTAACTTGCTCCATACTCAGTAATCTTTAGCATTTAAATAGTGGTGATAACTCCATCAGAACTCAATGCTCAAAAGTGATGGAGTTAAATTCTTACCCAGAGCGGTGTGACATTTGATCCTAGACTATTTCTTAGTTGAAAGACTCTGGTGACCTTGAGACCTTTCCTGTTTGAGCCAGGTCTCTGAGGCTCAGAATTTTATCACTTTCCTATTATTATCCTTTGAAATTTTGTTTGGAAACATGTACCCTCAAATCATAGCCACTAAGTTTTAGGCACCAAAACAAAGCAACAACACCAAAAAAAAAAAAACTGAACACAATTGTACTTCTTTGATACTATAGTAAAAGTTATCATTTTGTAAACCTGGCTGTACCACACTGGTTATTCACGTAGCTTTGTTTATGTTAATGAATTCTTCTGTTTGTGGTTCAGATTAAAAGTTGATTCATCTAGAATAGTGATATATTTCTACAGTCCCAGTTACTTGGGAAACTAAGGCAGGACAAACTCTTAAGCCTATGAGTTTGAAGTAAATCTGGACAACATAGTGATGCCCCATTAATTAAAAACATAGAAACTATTTTTAAATGAATAAATAGATAAAGTTAGAATTATAATTTCTGCTCAATTAGATGCTGCAAGAATTAAAGAACCTGATATGTGTAACTTTGAATTGTAAAGGGCAAAGTTTATAGTTCTAGGATAATGGTTTTAAAACACAGGACAATCACTAAGTAGTGTGGGACTTTGGAAAAATTATTTTGTGCCTCAGTTTTATCACCTGCAAATGGTGATAATTTTATCTCTTTTACAAGGTCGTGGTGAGCATTAAATAAATTTTATAGGTAAATTGAGGTCCTCTCCCTATGTCAGTGGGCTCTATGCCCATCTATTCAATCAACCTCTGTTCAAAAATATTCCAAAATAAATCACATTTGCAATGATTATGTAAAGACTTTTTGTCATTATTTCCTCAACAATACTACTTAACAACTAATTACATGGCGTTTCCATTGTATTAGATATTACTAATAATTTAGAGGTGATTTAAAGTACACAGGTGAATTTGTGCTGATCATAGGCAAATGCAGCGCAATTTTCTAGACGGGACTTGAGCACGGGTTTTGGTATTTGTGAAGGTCCTGAGACCAAGCCGATGCCCATGGATGGGGGATGACAGTACTTATCACTGCAACACATAGTAAGAGCCACATACATGGTTCCTGTTAGCACTACAGTCGCTCATGTGTAGCAATCACAGGAATAATTACATAGTAGAACCGGAACAATGACCGCTATGTGATTAATTGTTCAATTACCAGTAAGTTACCTTTCCCCTTCCTAACCTCAACTGACAACAAGGAAAGTCCCAAAGAACTGTGAGACCGGGAAGAGCCCCACAAAGTCCCAAGAATAAAAGAATTTCTTAGGGTCAAAAGGTCCCTGAGTTTGGGATTAGTGTTTCTAAATAATGTGATGGGGAAAAAGCATGTTTTTGCTATTCTTTTTCTTCTCAGAAGGGGATTCACAGAAATCATCTAACTACTCACTGTTATGTTATCTCAAGGACTTTCAGAGGCCAAGCTTCTTTTAAATTATTAGGGCCTAAAGTTTAAAGGTATTTGCTTCTGACTCAAACCTAAATTGGATGCTGGTACTACATCTGCCTGGCTGAAGGGCAGATGAACTGAATCCCTGGAAGCAGTCAACCATATCCCAGAGCAGCTGTGGCTGGAAGTTTAATATTTGTCCTGAACACATTACAATACCTTCCTTACTTGATATCAGAAGTTGTGTTCACAAACGTGTGTATTATCCTTGGCCCATAACTGCTTTTTTTCATTATAAAAAGCTCACTTAAAATGTTCATGGATGTCTGTAGGACAATAATGTTTGAAAAAATCCAATTTGCAAGATGCTTTACAACTAACCTACTCCATCCTTTTTTTTTTCAAGTAGGGAAACTGAGGCTGAGACAGCAGCTGTACTCTGTTGCTCTTAATATCCTTTAGCTCAGGTTTCCCCACTCTAACACAAAGGTCGTTCTAATTCATTCTCCCGAGACATCACTGGATTCAGTTGTATGAAATGAGCTAAATCTTGCCTGGGAAGCACAAGGAGCAGACATGGAATTCCGTGAGTGCTCCCCAAGTCCTCACGGGAGTCCTGCTTACCTGCAGTTGAACCAACATAAGGCCTTAGGTAAGCAAGCATAAGACAGAGACCAACGTCCCAGCGTGGCAACAGTGTGTGTTGCTGGAGCTCCAGGAAATAAAGTTTGGGCTTGTGATCTGTCCCTGGCAGCACAGCCCTGTGTCTTGTTAGATGCATGGACCCTTTGCCTTTGAATCTATTGCTTCCTCCTGGACCCGTGCACCAAGATTTGCAACTATGATGGCTTCTTCCAAGAGTGAGTTTTGAAATAGAGATTAGTGTATCTAACTGTGCCCATAATATATCTAAATGAGACCTCTTTCTAAAAATAAACTTAAGAAACCAGCCCTCAACGATGAAATTATAAGGCACAATTAATAATTCATTTTTATTAATACAGATAATTCCTCTGGGTCATTTCAAATGCATATGGCAGTGCAGTAGGGGCCGAGACAACATAAATTCACTTTAATTCAGTCTTACCATTTTTCTAAGAAACTGGATAGATGTAGGCAGCCTGACATGCTGCGGAGCAAAAAGAAAAACACAGTGTTTCAAAATTTAAAAAAAGACAAATCTAAACGACAAATAAATCTGCCATTGCCTTTAAAAAATTGAAACCTTAAAGGAAAATTTCACCTCTAGAAATAAGATGGGATATTACATTTACAATATTCCTTCATCCCTGATAAAGGAACATCTGATTTTTCTAAACTCCAAGATAATCATCTAGACAGCAAAATCTCCTGTCCTAATCTATAATTAAAGACAAGCATCAAATGTTGAGGACAGCAGAAAACCCAAGCTCAGTTTTGGGCAAAGTCCCAGTAATTTCAAGCATGGTGCTCTCTAAACTTCAAATAAACCCCCAGATATGTAGTGCAATAAAATAAAATTCCTAAAATGGTAGAGAATAAAGCAGAGAAGATGAAATCATGGGGGCAGCTGACTCCAGACGGTGTAAACCATGCTCGCTCAGGCATAGATTGGACTCCAGGGCACTGGGCCAGCCTCCACTTTGTCCCCAGCCTTGAGGATCACTGAATCTGCCTGCAGCTCTGGAAGTCTTAACTGCATGCAAATAAGTAAGACTGCAAAGTTTCCCTGTGTCCATGCAAAACATCATGCATCTCTCTGTGTATTAATTTCAATTAATTTCTTTTATGTCTCTCATGAAATCCAATAAAATTTCTCATAATGAATGAAAGCGTGATTTCTGTATTGGAACCCTTAATAGTTGATAATCTGAAGTGTACATTTTTAAAAACTTAGGACCAAACTTAAAACTTGTCCTTACCCCATCTGTTTTTTCAGTCCACACATAAAACTTTGTTCTCTAGGTTCTGCATTCAAAATACTTTAAGAAAATCACCAGCATGGACAACACTACTGTATCTACCCTCGCCCAAGTATCCATTACCTATTTTATGAGTTTCTTGCCTGATTTTCTTGCTTTTGTCTACATGCCTGTGTAACCTATTCTATCTTTGATCCATTTTGATTTTAGCTTAGTATGTGGTGAGATATATGGATCTAGATTCAATCTTTTGCATAGGAACAGTCAATTTTCCCAGCACAATTTTTAAAGAAGCTATCTTTCTTCCAGTGTATGTTTTTGGTCCCTTCATCAAATATCAAATAACAAATAACACTCAGAATGGATTTAACTCATGGCCATGATGGTCAAAGGGACCCTTCTAAATAATGAGTCAGGCACACCACGCATCTGAAAACTGTCCAAGAGCTTCACTGATGGGAGTTTGGCCTTCGCTACTGCACTGACCTTATTTCTTTATCCTTATTTCTTTTTCATATCTCCCAACCCTAGTGACTTTCATTCTTACTTGACAATACATTAAACAAACCTCCCACTCAGGACTTCTAAAATTTTAGGCGAAATGGTACATGTGACATCCCCTTAACTTCTTAAAATCTTTGTTCAGATGGTTTGATTTTGGAAAGAAATTTCTTAAATAAGCCTAACAAATTATCAAACTTCTCCTTTCCCACATACCTCCTTGACTTTGTCCATAACATTTGCCACCACCTGAGTGGTTTGGATTGATTGACGTATTCTGTATTTCCTTTAACTGTAAACTTCCTGATGTGAGAACTTTCACTGTACTGTATCTGCCATCTATAACACTGCCTGCCATCTAGCAGTCACTCAATTTCTATCTGTGGAACAAAGGAGGACAGAAGAACTGGTCTAATTGATTTTAATTGATTTAAATGAGTTAAATCCATTCTGAGTACTCTTTGATATTCAGTGAAAGGACCAAAGACATACACGGGAAGAAAGATAGTTTTAAAAATTATGCTGAGAATACTGGCTATCCATATGCAAAAGATTGGATCTAGATCCATGTATCTTATCATACGCTAAACTAAAAGCAAAATGGATCAAAGATGGAAATGTTAAAACAGAAACACTTAATCTGTTAAAAAATAAATATGTAAAACTTTTGAAAACATAGGCATAGGCAAGAGCTTTCTGAAGAGAACTCCAACAGAAGAAGAAAATTCCAGAATCAACAAACGGAATCAGATCATATTTAAAAGATTCAGAAAAAGAACAATCAACAGAGTAAGAGGTGACTTTTGGGAAGAGAAAAAAACATTGCCAGCTATGCCTCAGACAGAGGACTAATATCTAAAATATGAGAAAAAGTTAAAAAAAAGAAAAATGATCCCTCAAAATAAAAGACCTAATAAGAATTAGGCAACTAAAATGGATAGATTTTCTCAGATGAGGAAAGACAAATAGCCAGTAAATAGATGAAAAAATGTTTGATATCTCTGGTGATTAGAGAAATGCAAATTAAAACAACACTGAGATTCCATCTTACTTCAGAAGGAGTAGTTGCAGTCAAGAAAACAAATAGTACAAAGATCTATTCTTATACAAATTCAGTTGCTACAACTACCCTGAATTGCTGCAGAGGGAGGATTTATGACTGTCACAGTGTGAGAAATTAAGATCAGTAAACAGAATATTTGAACTTGTAAGCAACGTTCAGTTTACTGCAATTTTAGTGTGGGAATGTTGAAGACTTTCTTCCAAATGAATTGTAAGGACTGTTTTTGTCTTTTGTATCATACTCTGGGGACAACTTATGTGTGTACCAATTTACTGATAAATCTACTGAGTGATTGTTAGGGTTTGGATCTAAAATGTCTCCTGAAAGGTTCCTGTGTTCAGAGGTGAAACTTTTGGAAGGGCAGTTGAGTCATGAAGATGTTAACCACATCAATGTATTCGTCCAGAGAAGAGCTCATAGCGGAATGGCCTGTTAGGAGGTTGGCCTTAGATGGGTTAGTGGTTCACAGAGAGTGTGTCTTTGCAAGGTAGATCTCTCACTCTAGCTCTTCCCTACTCTCTGCCTCCTAGGTGTCTGGTGTTGAGGAACTTTCCTTTATCACATCCTTCAGCCATGCTGTTTGTGCCTTGGAGTCAATTGACCATGGACTAAAATCTCTGAAACCATGAGCCAAAAGTGATCCTTCTTTCCTTTAAGTTGTGTATGTCAGGTATTGAGTCCCAGAGCTAGGGCAATGACTGTCAGTGTTCTTCATGATAGTGTGAGAAATGATCATCACAGAAAAAGCATTGCTAGCTATGATAACTAGTTAATCATGGAATCACAGTTACTGTATTAATATGCTTAATGTCACTAATTGTTTCAAGATTTCTTGGGCATTTACTAAATGTCATACACTTGCTGAGAGCTTTTCATTTAATCCTCATTTACTTCTTAAGGAAACTTAGAGACACATTATATACATTTTGCAGGCAAAGAATATAAGATTTAGAAATGTTAACTTTTTAAGATCTAGGTTCAACGGTCTAGGTTCAAATTCAGGTTCTGATTTTGAAGTCCATGTTATTGTCATTTTGTTTAATAAGTTATCATCTGTTATACAGCTAGGGAATGTATCCTGTTTTCTTACCAAAATATGTATCTTCAAATTAATTACAAAACATTATGTAGTGTATGGTACTCTTTATACAAATAAGAGAGATAATGCAAGAAAGAAATATCTGTTCATTTGTGTAAAGAAATGGAAAGGAGGATAAACCAGAACATAATGAACTGATTACCTAATAGGATTGAGTGGGAAAATATAGAGGAACAGTAATATGGTAGAAGGGATGAGGAGAGTAACACTTCTTTAAATATTCCTTTGTGGCTGAGAGGATAGCTCAGCAGGATAGAGTGCAAAACTGTCAAATGCTAGGCATTGGGTCTTATCCACCACAGTGCAAAAACAAAATATAATGAAAAATGCCTTTTGTGTTTAGCTCTAGTAAAGTTTTACATGGCTCATAAGTGAATAATTCATTAAAATAAAGTAGTATCTTGGGAGAAACCTAAATGGATTCAAATTGTAACAAATGCCCTTGACTGTGTTATAATTAAAAAAAACTTGAACAAACTAGCCACACTGGGGATGGTGGGAAAGAAAGAAGTGACATAAATGGGTCTAGAAAACATAACTTTGATTATATAACATAAGGATAACAATAAAAAGAGTTGAACACTGATGTGGCATTGCACTTAGCAAGTTTTGTTTTCTCAAGGGTTTGGCTATTAATTCTAAAACTAGTATATACACAATATAAAATCTGGACATAATATACACCTATTATATATATTTTATATATATACATATATATTTTTTTGGAGAGAGAGAGAGGATCAAAAAATAAGTAAATATATAGTAGATGATTAGAGCCAGTGTGTTTGTGTTTCTCTCAAATTCATACTTTAAAATCCTAATCTCCCAAGGAATGGTATTATGAGCTAGCATATTTGTGGCAATTGAGACATAAGGGCACAACCATAACAGGATTAGTGCCCTCAGAAAAAAGGTCCCAGAGAGCCATCTTGCCTCTTCTACCATATGAGAACCCAGTGAAAATTTGCTGTCGTGAACCAGAAAATATGCCTTACCAGGCGCCAAATCAGCCACACATTGCCCTTGGACTTTCCAGCTTCCAGAAAGCTTATGTTATTATAAACCAGATAGTCTGTGGAGTGTTTACAGCAGTGGACTAGAATCCCAGTTTTCTAATTATGTTACAAAGAGGCTAGAGGTAAGAACATGGGCCTGGCTATATCTAATACAATTGTACATACATTTTCCTGCCTCAAATGTCAAAGAGAACATCTAGACCAGAGATGGCGAAACTTTTAGAGACTGATTACCAAACTGCAACCACAAACTCACTGTGTACTGAGGTTTTAGTTTTTTAAAAAAACTCACACATTAACATCTTTTATCTTAGAAGAAAAACAGTAACATGCATGCCATAGGTCTGCCACCACTGATCTAGACTTACAAACATATGTCACACCAAGATTTTGACCCGTAAATACCATTCTGTGATAGAAAGAAGTAGGGGTCCTTGAAAGGAGAACTCATTAGCAAGTTGCATAGGAAAAATACAAACAGATCTTAGAATAGTTTGAAATATTTAAAACATAACGAAGACATGCCCCACCCCCAAATGGAACCACTGGAGCAGCCCTTAATGGTGAAAGCTATGAAAATTTGAGCCAAAAAAAAAAAAGATAAAACATAAAGGATAAAATAAATATTCATGAGACCATATTTAAATAACTTAATAAGTAAGAGTTGGGGTGAAAAAATGCCCCTTCTCATAGCATTACAATGCAAAAGGGATAATGTAAATGGCCAGTTATCTCTAGGCAGACACGGGGAAATTTCACTGGTAGATGTTCAAATTAGTGCACAAAAATTGATGGAAAGCACAGTGTATTAGTCACCTTTCTATCATTGGGACAAAAATACCCAACATTTGTTGGGGACCACAGATTATAAATTGAGTCCAGAGGACATCCAAGGCCGGCCTGGTCCTGCACTTTGAGTCAGATTGGAAGATAGAAATCCCTGTTTTTTCTGGTCACAGCTGAAAACCCTATGGCTCTGCTTTGCTCTTCTTACTAGCCTGCTGTAGTTGCCATTACCGTGCCCAGAAACACGCTTGGGAAACTGCCCTTCACCTATTGTCCTTGACACAGATGTAATCAATAAATATCAAAGTTCTGGCTGCCTTGTGGCCTTTCGTTCCCCGCAAACAACTGGTCATCTCAGATCTCTGCTGCACCACTACCTCGCATTCTGTCTCTGCTTCTTTTTCTCGTCCATGTGCTTTAACACCTGGCAGAAGATTGGAATCCACTGCAGGGGTCTCTGGTAAACACAACTTAAAAAAAGAGATTTATTTGGCTTACAATTTCTGTTAGGTTCAGGCAAACATCAGAAACATCATGGTGGAAGGGCTTGATAGAGGACCACTGCTCATCCATGGAAGCCAGGAAGCAAAAGGGGAAAGAGGAGGAGCCAGGACAAGAAGACACCCTTTTAGGCCACAAACCCTGTAACCCTCCTCTCCTGACCAGACTGTCCCTCTGAATCACACATTCAGCTATGTATTTGTCAGTGGGTTAAGCTACCCATGAGTAGGGCACCCCGATTTTACTTCCACAGTCCCATCTCTCTGCACATGTGAACATTTGAGGGATATTTTAGACCTCTGCCATGACAGAAGGACATTTGCATGATTACAAAAATCTTTCTATAAGATAGTTATTAATTATAAGGGGAAAATTGTAGCTAAGAACTGGACATGGTTATCACAGTTGGCATGGTGACGTTATCACAATTGACTTTACCAATGATAAAACATATGAACACTATGTGCTACCTGTTTAATGGGCTGAGAATATTGCATTATTTCTTGGGGGACTCTTGTTAGAAATGTTTAACCTCAATCTAATTCTGGGAAAATAACAACACATGAATGTAAAACATTGAGCTAAATAAAAGGCCAGTATTCTTCAAAAACGTCAAGTGTATGAGAGATAAATAAGGATAAGAAATGATACAAATTAGAGAGAATGGAAACTTAAGACTTAAATATACTATGGGATCTTGCATTAGGCCCAGAACCCTACAACGAACATTAGCCACAATATTGGTGATGCTAGAATGAAGTCTATAGGGTATGTAATAGTATAATGTAGTGATGTTAATTTTTCTGCTCTCAATAATTTTGCTGTAGTTATGTTCAAAGGCAAGACAAGGGGAAGCTGAGTGAACTCCGCAGCCTAGTGTTTCAATTTTTCTGTAATTCTAATGTTTTGAAAATAAAATTTAAAAATATAAACACTTCTGAAAATATTTCTGAGTATGAGAAAGTATAAATAATTTATATGAAATATACTTATTCACTGTATTATATGTATATATGTATAGAGTTGTATACACAATATGTGTATATAATAATATACATAGTATATTAGACAGATGACAATTTCCAATGCACAATTTATTGACACTGTATTAGCCTGCTCATGTTGCCATAACAGACTGCTGTAGGCTGGGTCAATTAAACAAGAGTGTTTTATTTCCTCCCTATTCTGGAGGCGTCAATATCAAGGTGCTAGCAAGTGTGACTTCTGGTGAGAGCTTTCTTCCTGGTTACAACTGGCTGCTTTCTGGCTGTGTGCTCACATGGCCTTTCCTCTACTAAAGAGTGGGGGATTGGGAGGGACCTGATCGTTTTTTTTTCCTCTTCTCCAGACAAGAGAACTCTCAGAGTATGGACCTGTCCGGGTGGCCTCATTGGACCTCAGTTACCTCCCTGAAGTCCCTACCAAGCAAATACACTGACATGGGGATTTAGGGCTTCATGTGCATAGGTAATAGCTTGAAGGAGCAAGAGTCAGTTTATAACAAGCACCAACTATACTCATCGCTGTCACATGTAAAGAAGATGGTGCAAACACTGATGGAGATTTTCTGTAGAAGGAAGGAACAAAGAAGAATAAAACAAGACAGACTCACTGTGTTTAAAGTGATTGTGCACAAGAATGCAGATCTTTGGCATAAATGCAAGGATGCCTATCAAAAGCATATATAGTTGCTTGGGCAGCACTCACAATTTATTTCCTGTATAAATCACAGTTAGTGACACAAGAAACTACATTTGTGTGTGTGTATGTCTGCCTGTATATATGTGTAAAGCATAAAAATAGTTTGCTTTCCCATCAGATGGTCCAGATTTTCACACTACCTCTGGAAACAACACCACCGTCAACAAAAAATATTTAGCATCCGAAATAGCATTAACTCATACTAGCTGAATCTGTTATACTCAATCTGACATAAAACTCCATGAAACAGACAAAAATGACATTTAAATGCATGGAATTGACAGACCTACTTTCCCCCTCCTCTCTAAATAATAACGTACAGCTACATTCTGTAGCCAATTCTATTTCCTAAGTACCTTGTTTGACATTTTCCTACAAGGAGTGGAACCCTTACCAGCATCATTAGCTTTGTAGGATTGTCTCTTGGGAATGGGCAAAGCACCTGCCAATTCTAACTAGCCAAGATAGAGTAGAAAAGTAAAGAAACAAAAGGTGAGATACAGTAAAGTAAATCCCTGCAGTAAATTTGAGAGGTTTTATTAGCAGAAGGGAAAAGGTGAAACAAATATTACGGGTCTTGGATACATCAGCAAAAGTAAACCTGGCACTCCTCAAAGCGTGATTGCAATCCAAACCAACCAACATAGCACAGTGAATCGAAAGGGGGAAAAGAAGAAAAACAGTGCCAACTTCGAAGGCACGTGGATTCATGGAATATGAAATACGCATCTAGACATGTAGAGCTTTATAGGAGTTTGGACAGCTCGTATTCATTTGGAGAAAGCTTATTTAGCTGTAAATTTTCCAGGGCTTTTGCTCATTAGAGTTGTTCTTACAGCTCGCCTTCAAGCTGTGATATCACTGTCCTTATCTTCATCAGAAGGTGGGCCAGAAGGAGCTTCTCATGAATCTAGTCTGTAGGATTTGCACCAGCTGCCCCGGCCCCCTGTGACCACGCAAAACCAAGTACTTCCTATAACACTGGCAAAAACCTTAAGGCAGTCATATAGAAGCCGTGGAGTACACAGGACTGTGAGAGTCCGTCATACTTTCTCTCGACACTCAACAGCTGGTGTTTGGTACTCTGCTTCCAATAGCATCAAAGCAATAACAGAGCCTTAAATACAAGCAGGAAAACTGTGGCACTTCATGAAATTATCTGCCTATGAATTGTAGGGATAAATGTAGAGGGTTAGAGGTTCCGACATAATGCACCAATGCTCAAAGGTTGGTGGAAGACCTTTCAGTTAGTTTATGGGTAAGCATAAAGGGAGCAAAGAAGTATCGAATTTCTGCAGGGCAACTTTGGTCAGGGTAAGGACTCATCTCAAGGCATGTCCTGGGGCACTCTGACAGTCATTCCTTGGAAAACTTGAAAAGGATCCAGAAACAATATCTGAGTCTCTGAAATATCATTGTATCTTTCACTGAGGTCTGAAAAATCTTGGATTATTCTTCAGGAATCACCAAGTGGTAAATAGAGAAGAAAGTAATACAGAGCGTAAGTATGAATGACAGTGAAGGACCAGGGGAACGTCAGATGTAGGAAGAGCATGAAGATAGGGAGATGGCTACACACAGTGTTTTCTCTAGGATGATTATATAGCCCACCAAAATAAAAGAAGTAAGGCCCACAGCCTCCAAGCAGAATTTAAGAGCTGATCTCTAGCTGGTTTGTGACACAATGTTTTTACATTTTGATATTTTCTGCTTACTCTATGAACAGCTTGATCTCATCTTTCTGTCTTCCCATCTGTTCAGCCTTTCCTCTGTGGTCATCTTCATGAATTCTTACCTTTCCACTTTCCTTTCTGATCTGCTATTTCCCTCCTGAGGTGATCTTACTCATAGGCACAGCTCTGATTTTTCCCTTCTCCTTACTGCTTTCACAGGAATCCTGGAATTCTGACATCTGGGCTCTGTCATTCTTTTTTTTTTTTTTCTTTTTTTTTGGCTCTGTCATGCTTAACCCAGGTTCCTAAACTCTAAGTGCAAAAGCTTGGAACGGTGAAAATTGGAAAAGAATCTTCAAGATCAGTTATTTTTGATTCTGTATTCTAAATATTTATAGATCCTAAGGTAAGTCATCTAACCTCCTGGAAAACAGATTATTAACACTTCCCACATCACAGAGCTATTCATTCTGTGGATGTAAAAGGTGTCATAAATTGTAAAGACTACGAAAACCTTATTTACTAGAGAAACATGATTAGATTTTCAAGGTTACAGTCTTTTCCTTCCTTTTACCACATACAGCTTTGAGATAGTAGCACAAGTACCCATATTCATTCCATGAGACTGACTTAATCTGCATGAGTCTCAGTATACCTTGGGAGAAAATATGGAGCATGAGTAGCTGAGTCTACAGGGACAGAGGCCTGAGGAAAGTGGTTTTGTGAAGCTGGAGGAGAAATGTCCATCAACCCAAGACTGCAGGTGACCCTACAGACAAGAAGGGAGTGGTGTATGCATCAATCAAAGCG